>VZTF01001216.1:2129946-2188766 GCA_013397755.1 Cnemophilus loriae
TCCATCCATCCATCCATCCATCCATCCATCCCTCCATCCATCCCTCCATCCATCCATCCATCCCTCCATCCATCCCTCCATCCATCCATCAATCCCTCCATCCATCCCTCCATCCAGGCACAGACCACACTAAAACTCGGCACTAAGGAGAGTTCTGTCAGGAGTTGCTGGTGCACCTCCTCTGCCTCCTCTGGGCATTTATTTATTTATTGGCTGGAATCCAACCATTCTTTGTGGTGGTGGTGGCTTTGTGAGTGCTGCTGCCAGCAAAAGGGGGAGAGCAGGGGCAGGCAGGGGCAGAGAGGGAACAGTTCTGCTGGAGGCTGCACAGGTGAGATTCCTCTGTGCGGGTGCATCCACTGCCTGCTCCAGAATTGCCCCAGGAAAGGCATTTCCTCGCTGGTGCTTTGGCTCTGGAGTCCAGTTGTGCCATTCAGTTACAGTGCACAGAACCCAGAAGCATCTGAACTAACGGTGAATAAATTTCACTGGCAATTTGATATTAATGGGCAAGAGCTGTGGTAAAGGCAAAGGAATTTTCTAGGAGCAAATATTTATTGTAGCTGACTTTCACTCGAGTTTGTATTTTGGGTAGTGAATTTCAGGTCCTAATAGGTTTTAAGATAGAACAGGTCTCTTAAAAGAGTTTTTGCAGCTCGGAAAACTTTTAAAACTTTTTTTCAGGCCCTTTATTGCCCGTGATAACATCATCCCCCAAGCAGATTAAATAGACCCATCCGATGCAGAGCCCAGGCTCAGGTGGAGGCAGAGCTGTGCTGTTACACTGACATGGTGCTGCCTGGCACCAGCTGAGAACCCAGTGAGGTGGGCAGGAATGGGTTCTTTAATTTCAGGAAAAATCCCCACTTTCCTGGAGGCAGCCCAGGAAGGGGGGCTGGGATGGTTTGTTCTGTGCTGCAGTCCCTAAAGCACAGCGAGATCCCCGGGCCAGGATGGAGCCAAGATCTCCTGGGTGTGTTCAGGAAGGCACAACTTAATGGGGCAAAACTGCTGAATTCTGCTTTTATGGAGCAGGGAATGCTAATTTAATGAGTGCATCTTGGATAACTGGTTCCCTCCATGTTTTTATCTGTTGATATTAGTTACACTCCAGCTGCCTTCCTGAGCTCACTCTTTTTCTGTCAGGATGGTTCTCTTCATGAATGTTTTGCATTTAGCTGTTTCAGAAGTATAGAGAAAACAAATATGGGCCTCCCCTGAGGAAAATGAGAGCATTATTTTGGCTAAAATAGTCTTTTTCCACGTGGATTGCTACGCACAACAACAGTCCATCTGACTCATGGATTCCATACTTTGATAAGGGTTTTCAGCACAGTCCATAAGTGCAAGGGCTTTGTAGACCTTAATTAAGGCCTCCTAAAAAGTGTTTTCCCCTAATGGATGAGCGAGCTGAATTCCATGAATATTTTCTGGGGGACAATGGTTCTGGAGTAGTCAACAGGCTGCAGGTACAACACGAGGTTGGGGGTGTTGCAGCAGGATGGAAGAGCTACAAACCTGAAGAGAAATGTTTTGCTAAGGATTTTTCCCATGAAAACACTTCCTCTGAGAAGTTTCTGTGCTGTTCTGGGACTGGACGCTTCCGTTCCCTGCTGCTGGAGGTCCGGATGATGAAGCTGGTTGGGGTATGGATTTCCTGCCCAGCTCTCTGTTAGAGGTAAGATGTGAACTCATCACTTTTACGTCTTGCCAGGTCTATATTTGATCACCAAAACCAGAAATTTGGGAGTAAGGTGCAAAATACAGCTTAGCCCTTTAACTGTCTGCAGGGGTTTTTTTTGTCATTTCCCTCATCTTTTTTTGCTGAAGTTTTATTTTATTTCCGAGTGAGCACAGAAAATTAAGTTACTTATGGGTAATTCATGAACTAGAGACTGAAAATTTGGATTAAATATTTAAGATTTTTTCTAAACAGTTTAATGAATTGAGCAAACACTGTATAGGTATTTTTCTTCCACGTGTCAATCATTCTCAAATTATGTTAGCTCCTTAAATTCTTTTTACATGTTAATGACGTCTCATTATTCTATTAATGGTCTGCAACAGGATTATCTGTATTTATTTTCCATTAGTGCTTGTGCATCTTGGTGTGCCTGAACAAGGATTAGAAAGTCAAGCTTCCTCTTTCCTTGGAAACTTGAGAGAGGTGAAGTTTCTCACAGTTCTCTCAGTACGGATATTTGAATGTTAAGTTCCAATTTTTATTTGCTTTTCCTGTAAGCTTTATTCTTTTAATTTCCAATCACTCAGAGACTGAGCAGTTGGGTGGAAGAGCTGCCCCTGCGTCCCACAGCAAATCCAGGCAGAGTTTGGGCAGTGCCACGAATGGATTCCCCTCCCCTGCTCACTGGAGCTCTGCTCGTGCTGGGTAAGGACCTGGATCCCCAGCTCCAGCGAAGCTCTGGATACCCCGCCACTCCTCAGAACCTGCTGAAGTTGGTTATCTTTATTAGTTATGTTTGAAGAATATTTACATCAGGGAAAGGTGGATAGTCAATAATTTGACTGAGGCAGTGAAAAATGGAGCATCTTTCAGTCTGGTGGTTTGGTTTATTTTTACATTTGTTGCTGAAGAAAGCCTGAAATAAGTTCCAGTTTAGCACCAGTGCAGGGTTTTCCCTTGTGGTTTCCTGAGCTTGGTCCAAGATCTGACGAGACCAAAATCTTCTGGAATAGCTGTGTGGATTTTTTGAAAGAAACATAATATATTTGGTGATGATGAGGTGTATATGTCCCGCAGGTGAATTAATTTGTGCCTTTCAGCAAGAACACAGACTGTTGGGTGAGGGTTTCCTCAGCAAGAATTTCACATAACTTATTTTTTAAGCTTTTATAAAAGTAGATTTATGGCTGGTAAGGATTTGGTGGTGCTGCTATAGGTTTCAAAGAGAGGTGACAAAAATGCACAGCCCGAGCTACCTGAGGTGTCTTTGACTGCAATAAATCAGCAGAGGAGAAATAAATATGTGTTTAATGTAGAAATTAAGACAAACGCTTTCCTGGCCAAAAAAAGGTTGGCACTTTGTCGCTGTCCCACACATGCATCAGCCGAGTCGCTGTTTTCAGGGATATCCAGAGGATCTGCTGTTTCATTTGCCCCTCTCCCGGGTGGATTCATCAATTCCCAATCCCCTTGCAGGAAATCCTGCTAGAAAACACACAGGAAAATATCCGGAACTGTTTTCTCTTGGTGCCACATTTGATGGCTTTTCTCGACTACAGTGGAAAACAAACTCAGATTTATTGCACGTTCCAAAGGCGCTCCCCACGTAGCTTTGCAGCACTCATTTTTTTTTCAGGATCAGTAATCAGCTGCACCACAAATTCATCAACCATTTCACCTTTCTCCCTCTTTGGCTCTGCATTACATCCCTGCATGGCATTTGCAGAGAGATGATTTTTACCCATCAGTTTGCAGAAGGTCCCACACAAGTTGTAAATAAGGAGGTGGCCGGAGGGAATTGTGGAATTATTCTACCTTTACCTCCTGAGTAAGGAAGCCAGCCTAATTAATGACTTCCCTCCAACTGCAGAGGTGCAGAATAGTAATTTGGATACTGGCAAAGCTGGGATTTATTGTCAGTTCAGGAGACTGTGAGTGCCAGCTCTGCAGTTCTCTACAACTCAACTTCCAACTGGGATCAATACTGCAGCTGCAGCCTCCCCTTGTATATTTTATTTATGGAACACATATTTGGAAACTCTTTTTTTCCCCTGTTGTTTTTAAAGAGTTACTGACACTTTGATTTAGGCTAGCTAGGATTCATTTTGCTTTCTTTTGAAAGTGGGACAGCAGCTGCTGCTGGTGGTGTTTGGTGTGTGTGCACCTTTGCCTGTGTGCTCCTAGAGGAACTTGGAACCCGTCGCTCTGAATTCCATCCACTTAATTTCTCCTTCAGCCTCCCCTGGCAGTGCCATCGTCGTGAACACATCCCACAGCCAGCAGAACGGAGTAAAGCCTTTGGTGTGTGCGAGAAATAGGCTTTGGATATATCTGGAAAATTCCAGTGAGCTTTCTGAGCAACTGCAAGGGATGGCAGAGGTTTATTTAAACCAAGGTCACAGCTCTGAACGTCCCTTTCCCCTGGAGCTGAGGGCAGCATCTCTGCTCGAATGCTGCAGCTCTTTCTGCCGTGTGCTGGCTCTTACAGGTTATCCTGGATGTTGTATTTCCTGAGGCGCTACACAGGAACTGAGCATTAAAATGGGATTTGCTGCTTCCAAATCTCTCTCTCTAATATATATATATATACATACAATACATGTATATATATATATATATATAAAAGTTGCAGAGAAATACTTTGGGCAGACGCTGGAGGTGTCCAAGTTCACGGCTCTTTTGGAGTTTTCCACCTCTCAACCTTAATTTTGCCTTTAAAAAAAGAATGATGCAATTAACGATTATCTAATAAATCCATTTGCAGAAGGGTTTCTTGTATTTTAAGTTAGTTGCATTCCCATATTGCCTTTGTTCTGTACGCCCTGGTTATTGATCTCTACTAAACACCTGTGAATTTTAATTTTTTTTTGTCTTGACCAAGAACAGAGCAATATCAGCTGGACGAAATGGAAATCAGGCAGTTACAAATTTCATCCTTTGCAGTTAATGCATTCCCACTCTCCAGATTTTGTGCTTTCCTCGTGACTGTGTTCAGGCCAGCCATGAAATCCCTAAATCTTGGAGCTTCAGGAAAAACTTGAGCTTTAAAAAAAAGCTTTAATTCAATCCCTCTTTTTGCCACCAGCCAAACAATCTGCCCCCACCCCCGTGGGGTATATTTTAGTTTTCTATTCTATAAAACCACAGCCTAACAGCTGAGCTGGTGCCTAAAATGCACCGTGATGGAAGCCTGGCTGTAGCTTTGATATATTGCAGGAAGGCTGCATTCATGAATTGTGAATAAGAGCAACAATTTTTCAAATATACATTGTCAAAGCCGTTTTCTCTCCAATAACATTGCCCATAAAATGTAACAAGTGTAATGGCTGTTTTACTCGCAGTTAAAAAGTGCATACAATTGTAATATATCAGTCGTTGTTAAAATGACATCTGGGAACATAGGGAGATTTTTCTTGCCCTTTTTCAGCCTTCTTTACTACCAGTGTTTCCTGTTAAAGGTATTAATATTAAAGAATTGCTAGATAGGACAGCACCTACATACATATGTGTATGTGCACATATATATATATATATATATATGTATATATATGTGTATGCATTTGTTGAAATAGATATTATTGTCTATTGAGTGACACAGTAATTTCCCTGTAGGTCAAATAATGGACCTCTCTGTGTACTTTCACCCACATCTGTCAAACCCAGGGTGGCTGTAGCTGGCTCATGGCCATTCTGGAAAGTTGTTTGTTCCCAAATTCATGGAAGAAAATGGCAGCTGCTCCGAAGAGCACAAGACTGAAAGGGATGGTCCTGATTCGACTGATTCAGTGAAGTCGGTTGCAGTCAAATTAATTCTTCAACTGCACTTCGAAAGCTTTCTAATGCAGGTTTCTGAAAGCTCAAAAGGTCTGACAGAGGAATTCAAAGTGACTTCTGAAGGAGGATTTCTCTGCTCTAAGCAGCCAGGCTGCAATCCTCGACCAGCTGAGGACAAGTGCAAAGCTCCCGTTCTGCTGAGGCCAGGGTTCCATCCACAGTGTGGGGTTTTGGGGAAGTTCTCATCATAGATGTTTGAAGTCTTTAATAGGAGTGGCAATGTTGAAAATCCCTCTTAGCACGCCTTGCACGTGGCGCTCACAGAGCACCGTGTTTCCTGTGCAGATCCTTGAACAAGGCACTAAAATAAGGCTTAAACCTAAAGCCTTATTGCTGCACTCTGTCCTGGATCCTGCACGGGGTCTGTGCTCACAGAATACACGGCAGGATCAGTGCCAGGGACTCCTGCTTCGGACCAAGGTTTTGGAAGGCAAATCCTTGAGTAGGAAACTGCATTTATTCATTTTGAAAGCTGTAAAGCTCCTCAGTTTAGTTTTAGGACTAGTGTATGGGCTGTGGCCTGGGTCTGCTGGATTATCTGGAGGCATTTTCTCTAAACTTCCATTGCTTGACAGGCAATCTGGATTAGCCAGCACAGCTTCTTGCACAAAATGGCTTTCAATCCCTAGAAAGGAGGAAGCTGAAAACAAGACTCTGTTATGAAAGTTAATGTAGTTAAATATTCCTGCTTAGTCTGAAGTGGCTGCTTTATTCTTCTGCCTTCATTCCTGAGAACTTTGATGCTGCAGCATGTGCTTTCTAAAGCTCTGCCCTGGACTGGTTACCTCATTAGGTTCAGTGTTTTATTAGTGAGTAATCACAGACTATTTGTATAAATCAGAACACAAACTGTATCCAGTCATCTTTTTGTTTCGAGTAATGATTTAAAAAGCATTCAGAGGAGGTGTGGAGTACTTTTGTCATGGGCAGGACACAGGGAACGATAGTTCCAAAACTAAATTCTAGATAAATATCTTATAACTCAGTGTGTCACTCAATATTTGTGGACAGAAATTGCTAATCTAAAGACATTGTTCTTAAGTTTCAGATATGGTATTTGACAACAGGCTGTAAGTAGATCTTTGCACCCTCAGCCTCCAGCGAGTGCCTTTTCTGGTTGTGTTGAACTGAAGCTGGCTTTCACAGGATTCAGTCCTCCCGAGAGAGAAGGTGACACAATACTGAGTCAGGGATATGCCACGGGACAGAATTCATGAAGTCTAACACCAGCCATTGCTAATATAATCATGCTGGGGTTATGGAAAGATTGAGCAAAGCTGTGATCAAAGGCCTGTGAGCTCCTTAGCAGACTGTGGGCTACTCGGATAATAAAATTACACGTGCTTCTGTCAAAAGGAGAAGTTGCTATTGCTTTGTAGGGTGTCATTTTATTGATGCCACTTAAAAAATCAAGTTCTGTTGCTGAAATACTAATTGTGAATAGTGTTTCCTATAATCTAATGCATCTACCAAAGATGGAAAGTGATCAGGGGTTAACTTTGTCTAAATTCTAATGGCAAGGTCAAGAAAAACGGTCCACAGCATCCTAATGTAATAAAAACAAATGTGTGCTGATGCCAACTAACGTGCATGGTGGCGTGGAAATGCTCTTCTGGCCCTGCTTTCTGTGCTGAAGGAGCCTCTGACAGGGTCCAAGGTCCTGTGTGCCCGAGTTCATCTTCTTCTGGGTCATTTGTGGGTATTTCACTGTCCCTGTGGCTCATTTCTGTCACTGTGTTACAGGCAGTGCACGCTCCCAACACGAACTGTACGATAACCGCGGGGTTTTCTGACATCGCAGGGAATGGGAACAGCAAAATCGGGATGCCAGTGGGTTGTGCAGTGAATCTCAGTGTGAGCATTAATAAAACATGTCCAGAGTGCCAGTTCAGGTCACGGAAGCCTCTGGCAAGGAAAGGAGAATATTGCCTTGCTGCAGGGGCAGCTGCTGGCTTGGAGAGAAAAATCCATGCAGGAATAAGCATTCTGAAAGGTGGTGGTGTGTTACTTGCGTGAAAATGAAGTCTCTGAAATATTTTTTTTTGTTGTTGTTGTAACGAAAAAAAAATATAGGCAAAAGTGGAGGTGACAGAAGAGTTGATGCAGATGAAGCTGTGCATGAGGGGAGCAGAGGGCAGGAAGCACACCTCAAATCCACAAACAGCTCAGGGTCTAAAGGAAAAGGATGTGGCAGAACTTCCACTGGCTTTGACATTCTGCACAGCAGCTTTTCTTCCTGACCACCCTCTAGTAGCTTGTACTGATTCTCCAGAACCGTCTTACTTGCTGATAGGATCAGTGCTCTCCAGCATTTAGTAATGAAGTAAAAAACCCCATTTGCGTATTTAATTACATGTCCTGAACCGTCTGAAAATAAATGCCAAAGTTTCCTCTCTAAGGCTTAGTCCCAGTGGTGGCAAGGACAGATTTGAAAAGTGTCACACCAGGTCAGTGAAGAGGGAAACCCAAAGATGTGGCTTTATGGTCTATCCTAAAATGAATCATCAGAGCTGTGATAGAAGGCAGCAGAGGAGGAATTTTGGTTTAAAAGGAATTTGGTCCGAGCCAGTCTTTGGCCAGTGATTCGTGATTCGGTTTCGGCTCAAACCAATCCACTGATGCCTCCTGGGAGTTATTGGAGTTTTAGTTTGTTATTAAAAGTGGCAGTAAATTCCTTGCTGCTATGGTTGTAAGTAAGATTTCCGGAAATGTTATGATCTGTGCTGTTCCTGAAAGTCTAATGAGTATGAATGGCTTGATGTATTTTTGTAGAAATAGGTAACAGTCAACTTTCCCCTTATTTTGAGTTTTTTAGTCTTTACAGAAAACCATAAACTGTGTCTGGAAGCTCTGATTTTTAAGGAAATGTGAGGAATCAGAGAATTTTACAGTTTTATTGTGACCTTATTTTGGCCTATGCTTGTCCTGTCTTTCCTCTGCTCTTTTTTCCAAAGAAAGAGACTTTCCAATCATATGGCATTGTCCATTCTCCCTCACCTGAGGGAAAAGTTCAGGTGTTCATGGGTTCTTACCTACCATGCACTATCTTTTGTTGAAAAGCTGAGAATTTCCTGTGATTATGCTTCCAGGCTGGTGCCCTGCACAGCCACAGGTCTCCTCTCAAGGCTCAGCTATGGAATGGTTTGAATCATGGAATGGTTTGGGTTGGAAGGGAACTTTCAGTTCCCCAGTTTGACTGCAAACTCATCATTTTCCAGGGAAAACTGTTATTTTTTAATTCCAGATCATTAAAAGATGAAAGCTACAGGTAAAAAAGGAATATTCCAGTATCCTCCTTAACGCTGTGCTCACGGTGACAGGTCAGAGCAGCAGGGGCAGGGAATTAAATCAGGGATAATTCAATCCTTTCTTTCCTTTGTAGGAAAGACATTTTAATTTTACAAGGACTGGTTTCATAAAAAGAAGGACAAAGTCTGGCTAGGTAAGGGATATAAAATTCCTCTGTCACCAGGAGACAGAGCAGATTTGGGGAGAACGTTTCCATGGGGAATCCTTCCAGCAGTAGCAAGTGGTGCCAGGAAAAATAGCCAAAGCTGATTCAAAAATAGATTCTGGTCAAAAAGGAGTAAACACATCCTTGTGATTGAATGCACCTCCCCAGGGAGGACGTGGCTGGGAAAGAACATGAATTGCACATAAATACTAGGAGAGGGTGTGGGGTGTGTAAAGATGTTGTAATGCTGAGCTGGTAGAAAAGATGACATTACTAAATATAACCGGGTGCAGGTACGGTGCTGATGCTCTTATTTTACATATTTCATAGACATCACATGGGAAAATGACACAGAGGGAGAACTGCTGGCTGCTTGACAGCCTTACTGTGCATCTTGCTTACACAAAAAATCCTCTCACAGCCTGCAGGTAAGGGCTGTGCAAAGGGAGTGAGAACTGCAGCTCGTGATTCTGCACCCGGCCCGTAAACAGCTGCTTCCTTTGAGAGAAGGAACAGAGAGCCAGAAACCCAAACTACCTTTCCTTTGCTCTCTTTCCTTAAATTTTGGTGAGGCAGAACCCCAACTCACTCTTGCTCTCCAGTAAATCCCAGTGGCTGCAGTTTAGTGTGCACAGGTGAAGAGTGAGCAGATCCAGAAGCGCTCCTGTCTGTCTTCTGTTCCCTAACTCCCCCTGGCTGCTCATTTTTGATGTCTGGAACAACTACTGCTGCATAACCTGTGCTGGTTCTGACAGGTTCAGCTGGTGGGTGACACAACTTCATCTTGATGGGGGCACAGGAGCTTTAAAGTCCGCTGTAACCCCCCTCTGGGGCTGGCAGGGGAGATGCTCTGTGGCCACCTGGGCTCTGCTGTGCCCCCGGGTGATTCTCCTGCTCTGCCGAGGTCACAGCTGGCTCAGCCCCTCGGCAGTGGGGGCTTGGAGGGTGCACGTGGTGCCAGTGAACGATGTGAGGAGATAAATGTCCTGTTTTGTCCCCTGGCTGCAGTCAAGGGGATGGAATAGATGGGGTTGGAAAGGGACTTTATGAATTTTTGGCAGAGACTTTCCGGACAGTAAGAGTGAAAGTGGGGAGGGCAGAGGTGAGGATTAAAGGGAGGATGTGGGAGGAGAGGGCAGGGTGAGGATTAAAGAGGATCTGGAGGCCCTTTTGTAGCTGTGCACGAGGCCCTATGGCAGGTGAAGTCTCGGGGCTGCACAGCAGACAGCAGTGTTGGATCTCACAGGTTTTCTGTCCCTTTGCTCTGAGGGGCTGCTCGCTAAGGGGAAGGTGGGCTTAAAGATGGGTTTACCTACATGCCAAAGGAGCTGGTAATGTTTTTAGGAGCTGATTAGATCTATTTGTACAGTTTCTCCTTTCCCTGTTTATTTTTTGGTAGTGAGATGATGCTGTGCCTGACTAGAGAGCAGCAAACTGGCGCCATCCACACTCTCTCTCCCCAGCCTAGGCTGCACAGAGTAGGTGAGACAGCATTAATGCCACAAAAACATTACAAATGCACGTTTTTTGGAACGCATTGTTCCCCTGGCCCTGCCTTTTCTCCTCTCTCTGATGACAGGTGGCTGCACAGCAGCACTCCAATATTCGGTTTGATGTCTCCTTTCTCACGAAGCTTGTTTTAATATCAAGAATTCTTTTTCTGACGCGGGCTCAGATTCCCGATTACTCCCTGAATCCTTTCCTTCATCATTCCTGAGTGTTTGGGATGGAGTCACAGCTGCTGTGTTAAGGGATGTGGCCTCGAAGATCAACGGATCAACAGAGTCACACTGGGGGGGATTTCTGCTGCACTCTGGGGCCTGAATATTCTCACAGTCCTTTTGGAAGTGTGGCAAACACAAGCTAAAGCAGGGGCTGTCTCACTGAGGTTTTGTTTTCTCACCTTCACTTGTTCCTTCTTTAACATCAGTAACTACAGCAGAGCAAAGGAATTTCCAGATAAATTCTTGAAGTTTCTTTAAATTCTTGCTCGATGGAAAGTTTGGGCTCTGGGAAAAAAAACGAGGGAGATGAGGGAAATTATCTGAGTTGCACTGAAATCACTGCTGGTGTGAAAAGAGCAGACATGAGAGCCTTAAGGGAAGAGTTTGTACTTTGAAAATTTATAATGGCAGTTGAATAAGCAATTCTTTCATATCTGCTTTCAGAAGCTGAGTGGTAAAGGGAGACACGGGTATTTTGCTGAGCAGCGAGTTAATAGATCATGGTCTTTTAATGTTAATGTTTCTGCGTTGTTAGTATTGGAAATTTGAAACAAGTCATTTTTCTGCAACTTTTTACTTCTTTTTTTGTCGGATGTGTGCGATTTCAATCCACCTTTTCCACTTTGCTACATGGAATCTACTTTGATACCTTTTGGAAGGAGAAAACCTTGACACATGGGAGGAGAAAAAAGGGCAGGGAAAATAACAGAAGTCTTGAGGAAGAAATGAAACACTTTAATAGCTTTCCGTAGAAAAATATTTCTTTTTCATCGTGCTGTAAGCAAAGGACTGAGCTGGTATGAAGTTGGCTCATCCTCGCTTTACTCAGAATCCCTGTCAGGGTATCAGGAGCTACTGACTCTCCTTTACCTATTGAGATAGTGGTAAATTCTATTTACTGTTGTCCCTTGAACAGCTAGGGCAGCAGGCGATGAGAGAGGATGGGATAATCTCTTGGAAGGCAGCGTTTAGCACCTGTCTGGGAGGAGATAATTGCTGCATTCCTGGGGGATTAGCACAGAGCAACTTTTTCAGAGCGGAGCGGAGCCGTGCTCGGCTATCTCTCACCGGGTGGATGTCAGAAGACACCGAGCACAGAACGAAAGGTGCGGGAATAAAGCGCGGCGTGTGCAGATGAAATGTGGCTTGTGCCTCAAAACTGGAGAGAGATTTTTCTTTCTCAGCGCTGTCCTAGTTCAGAAGGGGCTGGGGAACACTTGGGAATGGCTGAAGTGGTGCCCGTGCCGCGGGCAGAGGGGTGGTTGTACAGGAGACACCAGGCTCTGTCACTCACCCGGGAGCAGAAAACTGCAGGGTTTCACAGCAGAGTGGCTTTGGGATGGATAGACCCAAAAAACAACCTCAACAGCAGCAAAAGGTGCAGGGTTTCACAGCAGTGTGGCTTTGGGATGGATTGGCCTCAAAACCAACATCCATAGCAGCAAAAGGTGCAGGGTTTCACAGCAGTGTGGCTTTGGGATGGATGAACCCAAAACCAACCTCAGCCAGAAGCTTGGTTTTATTTTTGACACCTAATTTGCAGTACAGAGTTATTTTAACAATAGACTTGATTTTAACTATTTAATAAGCTTCTCTCTGTTTAACAGTCCAACAGCTGAAAGTCACTGAGAGGTTTGTGACAGACGCAGGATTTTAGGAGAGAGGAAGAATTGTTTAATAGTTTTCTGAAGAATAATCCCAGAATCACACAATGCTTGGCACGGCATTTTAATTTAGGAGGGAAATAAAACTCCAGTGAGATTTACAATTTCCATTGTAGCCCTGTGACCACTGTCAGCATTTACAGCACTGTGTTCCTGACTGCTGGAAGGACACAGGAACTGAATTTCTGCATCACTTGGCCCTGCAAGCAGCAGGGAGTTGGACTGAGTGATCCTTATGGGTCCCTTCCAACTTGGGATGTGGCACTCAGTGCCATGGTCTGGTTGTCAAGGTGGTGTTAGGTCATGGGTTCGACTTGATGATCTCAAAGGTCTTTTCCAGCCCAGTTAATTCTGTGATATTCTATGGCTCTCTGGTGCTGGCTGTCTAATTGCGATGGAAGCTAACAGCCCAGTTTTGTGGGCTTCATCCCGAACTTCTTTACTTTCCAATATACACAGATTTTATCACGTTTTAGTCATCCTTGTTGAATGAACACAAATCTCTTGCTCTGACAACATCTCAAGGTGAGAAATTATATTGTGTAATATGGATGTATTGTTTCTAATGCTGTCTCCGATGAAATTGCAAATATCGTTGAAAATGTCTCAGGAATATTAACAATAATAATTCTAAATCTTCCTCATCCTGGCATCCTTTGAAAATTGTCTTCCCCCTTGCTTCTGTGTTGGGAATTACCTCTTGTGTAGCAGGTAAGTCGTGGCCCACCAAACCACTGTGGCCTGGTGGCAGAATAAAGATTGAATCACAGCAGGGAGGCAGAAAATGAACTGTTTATGTTCCAGTTGCTTTCCTGTCACACCGTGTGAGTGGTGTTAATAGAGGGGGGACCAGAACTACCAAAGGTGTTCGCAGCTAATGTGCCCTGCTTTGCATTTGGAACAGGCAATAAAACATGCTGATTGCATTATGGCTGAACGCAGCTTCGTCTGGGCATCAGCTGAGTTTGTCATTGTCACACGGGCACAGATAGAGAAAAGCCCTGTGACTTTACCTGATCTGATTTTTTTTTTATTGTTTTTAAGTACTCCTTTCACGCTGGAAACATCCCGCACCAGCACTAATTTCCTGTGAAACCAAAGGATCAGAAAACGGGGAATGATCTCGCAATCAGAAGCAGCGAGCGGAGTTTAATTCATTTTCCTGGAGAGTGCTTGCCAACACTGCCATGGAGAGCTCGCTGCTGTTCCAAAAGTCACTTGTGCTTGGAATAATTAGAGTTCCAATGATCTGGAACTGCTTGATTCAGCTAAAGTTTTGGCAGGTGGTTGACACAAAGAGGAGTATTAAAACACTCTGCTAGCCTTGAGAAAGTCACTTCAAGTTATTTGCATGCCTGAAATACTGTTACAATCATCAAAAAAAAAAACCCAAAATGATCAATCTATTAGCTCTGGATGTGTAGTTATCGTTTTCTGTCACATGAAACACATGAATTACTGATTTTGGGGAATAAATGGATGGAGAAAGTTCACTTGGTTAGCTGCATTAAACGTTTTGCTATTATAAATTAAATTGTTCCTCTCTATATTTTGATATATGAGAGCTCAAGCTAATTTGGCACTCTTAGTAAGCCTTCCTATCTGGAATTGTGCCTGACGAGCCGGTCTAGATGTGGAATTGCCCAAATATGCGTGAAAAGTGTGTCTTTCCTCTTCCAATAAAAAAAAAAAAATCCAGCCACGAAAAGCTCATAATAAATTCTTTATGTCATTTTTGAACCTTCTCAGATTTGCAAGGCCCCATATGTCAGAAAATGCCAAGTTTGCCACCAGATGTCAGTTAAGATCTCTTTTCCTGGACCCAAAGGTACTTGTGAGATAGTGCAGCCTAAATCAGTTCCTAACAACTGCTGATAGACTTCCAGGCTTATTTTTAACTGAGCATTAACATATCTTTTAGATTAAATATAAGATAACACATCTTTTATGATCACTGACCATTCAGTTGCCTACTTTTGTCTCTGTGCCCTTTTAAGGCTGTCTCATACAAGCTTTGAGGATTTCCTTGACCTTTTGCAGGATTTTTTGTTGCTAATTTGGTGAAAAGATGATGCAGAACTGATGTTTTTAATGTCCACCTCCGAACCCTCCTCAGAAGTTTTACCTGAGGATGTTAAATAGGCTCTGACCACGGTGAATTCCACATCTGAGTCTAGAAGTTTTAGGGACATTCACTCTCTGCTCAGAGTTTTGTGTTCAGCTGATCACGTTTGGGTACTCTGTGTTCAAATTCCATATTCCAGCGTTAATGACATTTTGGTTTCGCAGCAAACAGGTGTGATGTGCTAAAGAGCACAAAGTTTATTTCTTCTGGATAGAAATATTCGTGCCAGTGCTGGAGGAGGAGCTGGCACAAGCCACAGAAAGGGGTGGAAGCAGTTGGAAAGGAGCTGAGATGAACCGGGGACTGATGGCTTTTTACCGGCTCTTTTGACATGATCATAACATTTCTTTTGTTATCACGTGCAGTAGCTGCATAAAAATGGGTGCTAACAACTCCTAGTGACTCAAGGATTGGGGTTTTCAGCCTTAAAGGGTCTGTCTTCCTCTTTGTGAAATGTTGTGTGTCATTCCCTGTGATTAATTCTCCGATGTCAAATCGTGGTTCTGTTTCGTTTGCTGTCAACAGCCTTTTGTGATAGGTCCTTTACCTGTCCCAGGATCTCCTGAGGGGAGACAATTCCGAGTGCTTTGCATCTCTCATGTGATTCACTTGCTAGCAGCAGTAGATGCTTATTTAGGAGAGTAATAGGCAGGAAAAAAAAAAAATAAGCTTGTGGGGTTTTGTTTTCTGGTGGGTTTTTTAATCTCAGGGTTTTTTTGTTGTTTGGTTTTAAACTCTCAAATCTCAGTACTGAGCCAAAGTCCCATTACTATGTTTCCACCATGCAAAAAGAAAATTGCAGGCAGTTTTTCGTATTAAATGTTGAACTGCTGAAAGCTGAAAAGCCATCCAAAAGAGAGCTTGCTGTGCAGGGATGCCTGCTCTGTGGCTTTTCGAAATTTGAGTCATGACATAATGTCTGCCTTGTGAACTGCTGCTGCCCACTGGCATTTCATTAGGTCCTAGCAGGAATATTTCTTGCACCTATTAGCAAAATATCTTTAGGAAAATCTGTCCTGATCTACTGCTCACAACCCTTTGCCTTGTAGAAGTCATCACTGCAAACTTCATATTGCGCTGTGAAGGCAGCACAAAGTTTGTTAGAAATTAATTGGTACCAGTGTATGAAGGATTCTGGCCATGTGAGAACTCCACACGCAATTTTACTGCAATGCAAAGCTCTGAAAACAACATGTTTTGCTCCCATCAGTAACTGAGACGCTGTTAGATAGTTGAAGAGGGATGTAGATTATACCAAGGGCTACTGCTTTTCAAGAATTAGCTGCGTGGAAAAGTTAAAGGTTCAGAAAAGTGATCTGTGAATGACTCGGACTTTTCTAGTCCTAATGTCAGGACTAACTTATGAAGAGACATCCAGGGAAGAGATATGTGACAATACACTTAATCTTTGCTGGGAAAGCTGTGATGAGATCTGGTGATTTGGGCTGGAAGCAGATAAAATCAGCCTTATTTCGGAATGGATGACTTCCCAAGGATGTGTCAAAGCTCCAGCAGAAGTGAAATGCATTATGAAGTTGTCTGAAGGTTCTTGAGCTGTGTGTAGGTAGAGGGCTCAAAGTTCCTCCTGTAGTCCTAAGATCAGTGACGAATCAATTCAGTGTTTCAAGGAGCAATCGCTGCAGTTCTGCAGTGGAGAAGCCCAAAGCTCCAGGCTCCTGGATTCAGTTCCAGGTTTGCTCCAGACCTTCTGGTGGTGTTGGACAGATCCTCCTTCGCGCTGCGCTTCAGGCTTTGCTCTGCACACTGAGCATGGCATCGGCTCAGGGATGCTGGGCTGCGGATTGCCTGGACACAAAGCACCAATCCTGCCTTCTCCTGAGGAGCCACTTTCCCTGGGAAGTGACAGATCCTCCTTAGTTGGGTGTGTTCTTTGCCAGGCAGACTTAGAAGCTCAGGTCCGTGGTTTTGGGGGAATATCACCTTGCCAGGTTCTGCGGCGCTGCTGATCTTTGCCTTCCCCCTTTCCCTCACCGTGTCCTCCCCGCACGTCTCCCTGCCAACATTTTCACGGGCGCTGTCTTCCTTTTGTCTCACCCTTCGTCCTAACCCTGCCCTCCCTGCCTGGCCTGGAGAATGGGAAGCTGAGGGAGATGTGAAGTTAACTACAGCAGAGCTGGTGAAGTTACCTCACAGCTTCTATTGTGGTGGTGTGTGAGTACCTGAGAGCGACAGAGGGACGCACACAGGCCCAGGACCTGGTGACAGACACACTTATTGCTGGTAACAGCCACATCTGAGCTCCCCTCCTGACAAAGCCTGCTTGTAGTTTCCTCAGGCTTTTATCCCTCCTGACTCCAGTACTCTCTGGAAAAGAAGTCACTTATTCTCTGCCAGCACCATTCCCCCCAAAGGAAGGAAGTGTAAATCAAGTTTCAGTAATAAATAAGGTCAAACTTGGCGCAGGAAGAGCCGGCAATGAGGCTCGAAAATGAGGTTGGGAAATCTGCATCTGTAGAGACATGCGTGGTGAGATTTGTGCAAATAAATGTCAGGCTCCACGTTACATGGGCCCATTTGCAATTTTTACAAATACAGCACCAGTGGGCTTTCCAGTGTGAGGAAATGGGACGGGGATCTTGTCTCCTGCCGCGATTCATCTCAGCCTTAATATTCAGATGTGAGTGCGTACGAGCCACTCCATGCACTCAGTGCAGGTAGTTCTACAAGAACAAATAGTCTGAAGCAAATCTCTTTGAATATTCAGCCCCTAATGTGTAACATTTAATCACTGAATACTGAGTTTAACTGGAACTGTTTCGATGATGATGATGGAATGATTAATAAAGTGGTCTGAAACGTAGTTCAGAGCTTCTCTCTAGGGAGCCTTGCTTTGCCAATTTTGGCAAGATGGCCTCCTGCAGCAACAGAATCAGAAATGCCAATTGTAATTGAAGTTTTTAATTACATTTCCTGCTTTATTTCAAGGTGACAAGCGTCTGGGTTGGTGTTTTATTTTTTGCCTCCTCTTTGAATGTCGATAGTGCTGAATGTGTACAGGCTTCTTGTGAGTCCTTGGCTTTCTGAAAATGATAAAGGATGAGTACAAAGGAAAAATGAGTCCCTTCCAGAGATAACTACAGTGTTTTGCAAGCCTTTTCTAAGCCCTGTCAGGCACACTGCAAGTTTACTTAAATAAAGTGCTCACATTTCACGTGGTGTTAAAGGGAGATTCGAGCAAGTGGAATGGTGCAGCTGAGCAGAGCAGTGTGTGCAGGGGCTCCAACCTCGCAGCGTGACCCGTGCCTCAAATCATAAATCATGGAGGAAGGGCAGAAGGAGACAAAGCCAGCTAAGGGATTTCTTAGTGAGACAATTTCTTTACTTCTTGCAGAAGGTTAACGCAGCCATGGTCCTGGTCAGCACGCAGGAGAGCAGAAGGGCCGCCGGGAGGGTGGGTGAGGTTACCAGGGACAGGCCAAAGAGTGGGTAAAATTATCCACCCTGGACATGCAGAAATCATTGCAGCCTGGTCAGCAGGGGCTGCCCTCAGATGGTGCCCTGGCCTGGCACCTGGGCTTCTCTCAAAACATCCTGTTTATGCCAATTTATTCCGATGAGGTTGTTTGGGAATTGTGCAGCCCAGGAATATAAACAGTATAAAAGGCCAGAGACATCTCCCCGGATTGTTCTGCCTCCTGTTGCCCGTTTAGCCCACCTGCAGCTAAAGTTCTTCAGTTACAGACACTTGCTTTTGGCCAGGATGTTTTTCGCATGTCTAACTCTTTTTTTTTTAATGTCTTAATGATTTGAAAAGGTCAGCGGGGAGAAAACAAAGCAAGTTGGAGTTTTGCCATGCAGCAGGCATTCAGTGCTGACTGTCTGCTCCTCAGCAGCCCCTCGGCTGGCTGGGTGGATGCCGTGGCATTGCCGCACAGAGACCCCAGTACCTGCATCTTGCTGCTGTGGTATTTTGCCTTTGAGGTGGGTTTAGTTCTAATTTTCCTGCTGCAACAGAGCGAGCGAGGCTGATGCTTTGGCCCGAAGACCAATTGCTTGACACTTTTTCCGTTTTATTTTTAAACACAGTTTATCGTTGCGCTGAGTGTCCTTCTGGCAGAACTTTTGGTGCACAGAGTTATGGTACGTCTTCCTGAAGAACTCCTGCTTGGTATTTCCATTGGCCACGCCTTTCAAACTTGAACACCTGATTTTTTTCCTTATGAAAAGGCACTGGAAAGCCTCACTTCTGTGCTGGCTTTGTCTGTTTGTGATAAAGCTGATGGCAATATTTCTTAGACATAGCAGGGTCAAATTCCTCCTTCATGTGTCTTTTTACCTCAGAGATGTTACAGTAGAAATCTCCTTCAGGCTGTGTTGTCAAAAGATCTCATCTCCTGTTTGAGAAGCAAAGTTGCCCGGTTTTCAGAATATATCAACACATCAAGGACACTTTTGACACAGAGTTTGAGTGAAAACACCTGGAGTTTCTGAAATGTTGTTCTTTTTCTTAGATACATAAATTGTAGCTTAGCTTTTCCGAAAATCTCGGCAACAGAGCTGACAACGTTAAAGTCCAGGTTTGAGCACCCTATAAATTAAGCTCTGTTAATGTTGATCTAACGAAGTCAATAGCTGGTTTTTACATTAAATGTAAAATATATGCTAATTTTCAACATCTCATTTAGAAATAGAAATCAGGAATTTCAATAAACTGTTAGTGTTCTTTGGCAGAATTTCCATAATACTGTATTTTTTTCATTTTTAAAATTTCAAATGTAACGTTCCTATTTAATTTTTACATTTCAAGAAACTGTCTAAAAATCATTTAAGGCTCAGAGTGAGAACTTAAAATTCTTGATTTTTAGATCATGGGGAGAGAAAGCGCAAATCCATTTCCAAATGGAAATTCTAGCATGGAGGTGAAATTGATTTTTGAGCCATTAACTTGCTTTTAACTCTGCCATGTCTGAAAATAACTGAAAAATTAGCTTTCATGCAAGAGTGAATTTGTATAAGCAGCATTTTAGCAGATTATATGGTAAATATGTTGTTTGATTTTTTTTTTCCTGGGGACTTGAAATACAAAATTGTTTTATTGGTTTTATTTTTTTTTTCTAGCAGAACTTTTTAATAGAGCTTTTATTTTATTTATTTGGTTTTTTTCTGCATTGGTTTGTGCTGTGGTTTCGGCTTCATTGAGATGCCAGCTGCAGCAGAGGCCCCGGGGTGCTCTGTCTGTGTTTCGTTGGTGCTTGTTTTACAAAAACTGCCTCGTGCATGGCAAGGATGATTTGGGAAATTCTGTCCCTGGCAGGGCGGTCACTGTGTCACCGAAGCTGGGGGGAAAAAACCCTCCAACAACATTTTTAGTGTCAGAGAATCGAGGCATTACTGCCTTAATGTTGTGCTGGCCAGGATGTGCCGGGTTGTGCAGACAGAATCATTCCATCACACAGGATTTTTACTGGATTTTCCCCATCCTTATACTATCAAAAGCCAGAGAAATTCATTGGTTCAATGCTCATCGGTCCCAAAGTACACAGTTCTTAGGATGTGGTTTCCTATTGGTTATTGATCCTTTTGCCTTCCACGTTAATTAAGTTCTCTGATCGATCTTTTCCCAGACCAGGAGTCTCCGGCCATGCCAGGGGTGATGTTTGGAGTTGATGGTCGTTAATGGTCATTAATGGTCATTAAAGGTCATCACCTTTTGTGAACCTTCTGTGCTGCTCCCAGCCTGTTGAGATGTTCAGCCCATCAGGCCTCGAGTTCTGAAACAATCCTGTGGAGAGAAACTTCAATTCCCTTCCCTCGGAGCAAAGGCAAACAAAACCCCTGACTGAAGTTATATAAAATAATTTTAAACTTGGTGTGGTTTCCAACACTGCTGCTGCTCCTCCTGCAGCAGGGTGTTAAATGCCAGGGGAACTGGCAAGAATTTCCCCTCCCTTTTCTCTATTTCATATGTGGCAACATCACTTTCTGCCTCTTTGACCTCTAATGAGGAATTTCTTATTTTCAAATAGCAATTTCCTTTGGAGATGAATGAAAACTCAGCTACCAGCTTCTTCCCTCCTTGATGATGCAGTAAAGAAATATTCACCAGGCAGCCAGAGCTGGCTTTATTTACTCCTTTCCCTAGAGCTGGTTGTGCCTCACTTGTGCTGGCTGCGTAATTATTCTTCATACTGAAATGAAAAACCGACTTTAAGACGTTTTCTTCGTGTGAACACAACACTCCATCCCAAGGCAACAGCTGCAGATTCAAATTTAATTGTGAATTAATGGAAAAGGGAGGGAAAGAGGCTGTGCATTGTAAGGGAAACTTACGGTGCTTGTTGCAATAATGTTTTATGGATTTTTTTCATATTTTTCCTTAATTCTTGTAGTCATGCTTAGCTTGAATGCTCAGGTTCTTTCTCTGGAATGTCGCTGGAATCTCTGGAATATACAGATGTTCCTAACCATCCTTGCAGCCAACATTCACCCAGAGGTTCATATAGAATTTGTAGCAACATCCTTCTATTTTCGCTTGGCACTCATGATTGAATCCATTCTTTTGCAAAGATTTTTCTCCTTTATCTGCTCCTTGAACTGTGTCTGTGCTCTCTTTCCACATTCCTTCTTTGCCTCCTTCTTTATGACACCCCATCAAACCTCTCAGGTTCACCTTTAAAGCCGTTTGCAGCCTCTCTTTGCCTGAACCCTTATCTCAGGGCTGGTACCCAAAGCCAGCCCCGTATCTGATGCCAGCCCCTATCTCCCAGCTCTTAATATGATGAGCAAACAACTTTCAGCTTTTCCCTCATCACTGGGGGAAAGATTCCCGTGCTTACCACAGAGCCACGGCTTGGTTCTCTTTCAAATTCCTCTTTTAAAACAAATTTCTCTTCTAAAACTCTATTTTGCAGGGATGCCTTCAGACCTGTGTGGATCTGCTGCTGCTGAGGCAGAACGTCGCCACGTGATGTGGGTTTAGCACAGCCCTGCTGTTTATTTCTGCTCCTTTTTGCACAGGAGTGTATCCTTTTCATCAGAGAAATTGTCTCGTGGAGGGAGATTATTTTTTTTTACTTTGGTTGTGTATGTAGGTCATCCAAAACAAGTCATAAATTAATATCGGATCTGTAAAAGTGTCTCCAGTCTTGACAGGGAAAACGTTGAGATCAATTCTGAAAAATTGAGAAAAGATATATTTGGACAGTTTTTAAATTTATTTTGTTTTAAGTGACAGCTCTTCCAATAGATTTTTTTTTTTTTTAATGCGAGTGTAACAACTGGAAAACAAAATCAAATCATATTTCAAATTGAATGGTGTGTGTTTGGAGCTAAATGCTGTGAGTTTGGGGCTCTTTTGAGTATAAGAGAAGTTCTTTGGCCTTTGGGAGAGTTAAGGAGAACCTTCCCTCTGATTAGAGTGGAAAACTTGTGGGAATTGTGCAAATTTGATACAAAACCTGTGTCTGCCAGACCTCAAGCTACTGGAAAGAGAATATGTAATGTGTCTATGTAACTGTAGACCTTGATGAGACTTTAAAATATCCCGCTGTTCCATTCTTTTTCCCCATCAGGGTCAAGTACATTTTCAGGATCTGTCAGACTCTGCAGCTTCCACAATCGCTTTTTTAGCACTTTGCTTAGTCTGGGATGGTATTTCTTGTTACTTGATGTGGTTTTTGTTGCCTCAGTTTAAATCCCTTTGTTTGTCATAGACAGAACTCTTCCCTCCTCGATCAGTATCTGGTTTTTATCTCAGGCTTCACAGCCGTGTTTGTCTTCTAAGGAAAGTTGGGATGTATTTTTGGGACCTCTGAGCCTCATCAGAAGTTCCTAGAGATGTTTTTTTCTGGTCTTCCTTCATCTTCTGAGCTCGTATGAGACTTCACTCTCTCTTTTCTGCGCTGAAGACACAAACACACTTGAAATAATGTGCAGCTTTACAGAAATTTCCATGTCTTCACTGAAATCTAAAGCTTTCATGGGGAGAACAACAAAAAAAAAGAGATAAAAATTTGATTTCAATATGCAAAACCAAGGACTTTTCCAAGCTCTGCAATCCTGGATGGGGAGGATTTCACAGAGGATAAAAGTTTCTGCAGCAGGACCAACGAGTGATTGAATAATTA
Source organism: Cnemophilus loriae (assembly GCA_013397755.1). NCBI lineage: Eukaryota > Metazoa > Chordata > Aves > Passeriformes > Corvidae > Cnemophilus > Cnemophilus loriae. The sequence goes on from VZTF01001216.1 coordinate 2,152,519, forward strand.
GTGAGGAATTCAATCACTGTATAGATTCTCAGTGGGCCTTAATTACAATCTTCCATGCATGATCCCGCAAGCCTTATGCAAGTGAATTTTCATTAGAGCTGCAGAGAGATTTTTATTGCCTGAGAATTACAAATTTAGGCTGTTGGCATGTTTGGGTTTGCCTGTTTAGTATTGTGTGGTTTGGATGGATACCCAATACTGGACTTTTTTTAAGTTCTGTATTTCAGACATGCAGATCTGCCCAGCTTCTCTGTGGTGAAGAAGGACGAAGCTGTGCTTTGCAGAGCAGTGAGGTGGAAAGAAAGAAATAACTTCTGCTGAGCATTAGACTTTGTGTCTTCAGAAAAAAAAAAAATGCTTGGAAGGATATGGTTTCCTATTTTCCCAGCAAATTCCTCTGATGGACAGAGGCAGTAAAGCAGCTGCAGGAAAATAATGGGCAAGATCCTGCATGGGTATGAAGGCAATAAAATCCTAATAGGAAGCTAAATCCTGTTGCAGAGCTGGAGCAGAACGTGTATATTGTTGGAAAATTCTTGCTGGTCTTTATCCAGGAGCCCTGAAGTAGTGGCAAATCTTGGGAAATATTCATCCTCAAAGGGATGCACAAGTTCCCTGCCATGAATATCTGCACTGAACCAGCTGACCAGCTTTTCTTTGCATCCTTATATAAAGCTGGGGGAAAGCGTTTGGAAAATATATTTTCAAAGGTGCTATACTAAAAAGCTTGGATTTTCTGTGTTGTAGCTCACCTTAATTTCTTTTTCTTTCACAGTGTAAAGGTGGCTTTATTTTCTCAAAATGCTGAGGAAAAAATTATCAGAATTTCACTGTCTTTACTCTCCCTAGTGACAAAGGGGGATATTCTGAATAGTCTCTGTCCAAGTAGAAAAGCTTGTATGAGGGAGATGACATTTTTAGACCGAATTTCCAGATCTTCAGGCTCAGTGAATTGGCTGTGGGATGGCAAGGTGTGCATTCAGGACTGGAGAGGAAGGGCTAGGTCTGAATGAGATGTTTCTGTTTCAGGTTTCCAGTTTAGATATTCCAATTTTCAGTACAGCAGGAGTGGGTACCAAACGATATTGAAGTTTGTGGTGGTCTGGTTAAAGCTCAGTGCCTGTTCTAGGGAATGAATTGCACATCCTGCAGCATTTGCAATGGAAATACTTTGGAAATTATTCACATAAATAATATCTGAATAATTGTGTATAATTGAATGTATTCGTCAGGGCCGTGGTTAGAATTGGGTAATTTGGGAAGGAGGAAGGATAGGAAGAGGGATGAAGGTTTGTCTGTGAGATGTGAGATCCTCACACAGCTTTTGCTTCATGGGAATGAACCCAAGAAGAGAAGTGTCTGGTCAGGTAAAGTGCATGTACTGGTCACATAGATGGGCCTGGATTCTGCATTGCTGGAAGAACGTGGTTCTGGTTTCGTGCCAGCACTTGGGGCTTGGGAAAACAATTCATTCCCCCAAGTTGTCAGATTCCCCCTCCCTTTCTGAGAACAAAGGTTTTATGTTGGGGGGAAAAATTCCTGTGTTCATTTTTAATTGATTTTCAGGCTAGATCTTAGGGGACAACAGAGCAAATGTTTCTTATATACCAAGATGAAAATACTTTTTTTTTTTTTTTACCATTAGGTCACACATCAAAGGGGAGGATAACACCTTGATGTTCCTTTTCTCATTGTTTTTTGTGTTGCTGTTCTGATCTTTGGGAAGGCTTTCGTGGGGACACAGCTGCCTCTATGCCAGAACTCTGACATTTCCTGGGCTCTCACGAGTGCTTGTACACAGAGATGTAAACCCCAGCCCAGGGCTCCAGGCACTAATGGACATTCCAAGCACTGCATAGCAAAAACTGAGCTTTTGTGTTCTAACAGCTCCTGGAAAGGGCTGGAAGCAGGTGTCTGATTTTACTCACTGCTCTCTCTTGAGGGTTGTTCATTAATCCAACTTTTCCGAAATCTCAGGAGACATTTGGCTCTGACTGAAACCTTGTAGAGTATTTACTCATTCCTGGAAAAGGTCCTGATCCAGTGTTAGATCAGGTTTGCTCTGACAGATCTGCTTTATTTGTGGTTACAGCCATTGACAATTACTTTGGTAACTATAACTACAGACTAATTAGGAAAAAGCACTATTTAAATGCTAAATAGATAAGGGAACTAGAATTCTTTTAGCTTGTCAAATTGATCCATTAAATCTCTGTGTGTTGTACCTGTAATTGCAAAGCTCCAATTATCATACACTTAGTGAAAGGAGTGATAAGGTTTTCTGGACCAGAAAGTGATAAGAGATAAAAGTGAAAAGTTGCCTAATAATAACTTTCACTAAAAGCTATCAACAGCAAATGTATACCTCTGATAAGAACCAGAAGGCAAGAACTTTAAATCCTGCTATCTGCATGCAAACAAAGAGAGGCAGAGCAGAAGCTGGAAGGAAATGTCATCACTCATGTTGTTCAGCCAGGATTTCAGACAGTGTCCTCGGAGCCCACGCTCCTGGTGAGGGCTGGGTGGGGGTCCACCAGACACCGTGGCCTTTGGAGAAGTTTAGTGTTCCATGTTGTCCAGGAGAGGGTCACCCTCCACGAAGCCACCAGAGGATGGAGGATCTGAGCCCTGGTGACATCCCTGCTTCTCCAGGGGATTGTTTTTGGCTGTAACCATCCCTGGAGACAGGCAGCAGCTCCTAGGGGTGCTCGGAGTTTGTTCTGAAAATTGTGTTGCCTCACAGCTTCTCTTGAAAGCCTTTTGGGGGTAAGATGGAAAGGAATGACCTAAATGCAGATGAGAATTCAGGCCCTGGTGAAGACTGGAGTTGACGTAGAGGAGAGGAGAATTAGAGGTGCTTCTATTTCTAATCCACAAAGAGGGGGAGCTGAGTAAAGTATGTCCTGTCTCGGTGCTTTTCTGTTGTTCCAAATCTTTGAAGTGAGAGCTGGAGAGGTTTTTAGAAAGCCTGGAATCAATTTTTGAAAGGATTTTAAAGGTGAGAGATTGTGTCAGGGACAAATAATTTCGAGAAATAGATAAAAGGAGAAGAAGGGTGGCCTTAAGGGATGGTGAGATAGAAAGGATTGTTCTTGTTAAGCAGAATTTACTTCTCAGGAAAACAATACAGAGCTGGCTGCTGTTTGTGAGAGGTGGGAAAGAAAAAGAATCATTCTTTTTTGAGAACCCAAGAGGCTTTTTTTCAGTTTGAAATCAACTCTTTGTAACATAATGGCAAGTGAGCATATGTATTCTAAATGGCACTTCGGTGTCTCTTCAAAAAAGTCATCAGTGTTAAAACACCCATCCCTACTTTGTGGTGTTGCTTTCTTTCTTTTTCTGGTGGTGGATTGAAAAGCCCAACTTCTAATTGGTTTTAGAGGTACTGCTTTGCATATAAAGGGAATGAAGCTGAATTTTTTTCAGCTCCTGACAATAGAGAAAAAATGAGGAACATGCAGGTAAAAGACAAGGAGAAGGTGATCATTTTTGCTTTTAGAGTCTCTTTGGAAATTTGACTTTAACTGAAGGAATGTTTTCGTTCGAATGGTTGAGATGAAACTATTAAAAGGTTTTGCTTCTGAGCAATAAAATGTTTGTTCCAGGAGAGGGAATGCTGAGGTTCAGATGGCTGAAATTACACTTTTAAAGCCTCCTTAAGCTGAAGTGTGTCCCCTGAACCAGCGGCAGCCACGCCTGACACTGGGGTTTGTAGGAAGGTGGCAGGAGAAAGAGAACACTGGGGAAGAAGGAAGGAAAAATGTGTGGTGAGATTCTTGTATGTTCAAGATGCAAAAAGGAATCAGCATAAGATTTCTTCAGGTTTTGTTTCGCAGAACCTTGTTCTGAAAGGCGTTTATTTTCTGAACATTTTTAAATTTCGTGGTAAGAGTTAAGAAGGAGGTGGGAAGCAACGCTGACCTCCAGTCAATCAGAAAATTATCTGCCTTCATAATAGCACCACTTCAATAGCAGCAACCCTAAAATTGTGGTTCAGTTGTCATAATATTTGCCTTCCTTATAAATACACCAATTTTTTCAAAGGCTATTAGTAACAGAATAGGTTAAGAATTATTATTGATGGTGAAAACTGTGACACCTCTAAATCTAGTTATATTTCCTTAAGTGGTGGGAAGATCTGGTTGTGTTGTGATTGTGTTTGACAGACTGCTAATGTCCTATCTGACAGGACAAAGAGGAATTACTCAGATTTAAAAATTTCAATATATTTTTCTGTGTCTTGGGGCAATTTACCATCAAATTAATAAATAAGGAATTTAGGTGCTGACAGAAGGTGGTGAGAACTGGTTAAATACTTCTGGCTGTGTGAACATCATCTCAAAGGACTCTCCCAATAGCAAAAATTGTCCAAATCCACACTCCCCAAAAAGCAGTTTGGTACTGGAGAAAGCTGCAAGGTGGAGCTGTTCCAGTATTGGCCTGACAGGAAGCTTTTCACACAGAATAATCTTGCTGAGCTTCGATGTGAACAGAAATAACCAAGCAATCTCTTTATACCTGCTGAAAGAGCCCAAGTCATTTCTTCTAGCTTTTATAAAATCAGGCTTTTTGGTGTTTCCTTCCTCACTGTTGGCCTCAACACCTCAAACTTTTATCTACGCCAGTGGTTCTGTGCTGCTGGTTCCTGGGAGCTGCTCTTCCGTCTGCAGGAAACAATTTGCTTCTTTATATGTTTAGAGATTCTGTGGGATAAAATGCAAGAACTTCATAACAAAAATAACATCACCTGAGAGGCCATGAGTATCACTTCGGACTCAGATTTTTATTAGCTAATATTTATCAAGTGTGAGTTAAAAACTAAACAGGGCATCAATGGTCTGCAGTGACACCTGCAATGAACACTGACAGGGTAAAATAATCCATCTTGACCAATTTTAAAATTAAAGCAGCTATTTGATTAAGCTTAGATGCTTAAAATTAAAGCAGCTTTAAATCCAAGCACTTTGCTCTTTTTTGAGCAACACTTTTTTTGTTTTTCTTTGGGATTATGGATGACTGCTGATCACATAAAGAGGTTTCTTGAGGGAAATCAAAGATTCTTGGAAGGCTACAGAATCCCTTGTCCTATCTGCAGCAGCAGAAGGAGAGCCCCGGCCTCCCGTGTCATGATAAAAGCATTCCCAGCAGGAAGAGAGCCAGGCACCTGAACTGACATGATGGATTCCCCCTTCACCTGCTGCCTCCATCTCATTAGACTGCAGTGATTAAAGAGTTATCGAAATTTAATACTTCAAAATGACTGCACAAAAGCAACTTCTCCTCACGAGAGGGCACCGTTAGAAACCGTCACTCACGGACGCAGAATTCCTCCCACAAATCTCCTCATCTGGGCACTCCCTCCCCTACCTGCACATTCAACCCTCCAATTTATGAGGAAGCGGTGAAACCTTTAGCCAGCAAGAGCCACTCCTGAGGATAAATATGGGCTCTAAATTATTTCAGCCCGTCGGGCATATTGGTTATTAAACTTCGCCTGGTGCAAGGGGGCAGATGGATGTGCTGTGTCATTGCCAGCTGTATTAATTGCACGCTAAAGATTTTCAGTTATTTAGGTAGAAATATGGATTGGAATCATACCAGGATTATTCAGGTGACTCTGACAGGCTGCAGCTTGAGAGATATATGGGAACAAATTAGGTGCAGCTTAGTTTGATCAGGCATCGACTGTCGTCACCTTGCTGCTGTTTTCTTTCTTTTTCCCTTCTGTGCACTCCATGCACAGATGAGATTAGGCCAGAAGAACACAAGCACTGGATCTGGTGCTAAAACAGCCAGTTCCTAGCATTTTTCCATCAGTGTATCTGTGAAATAGTCCTGTTGCCACCCTCATTACTCAAGAGGAAATGCTGAGAAGCCGAGTGACTTGCCCAAAGCCTCTCGAGGGAAGGTGACAGTTCTCCTTAGAGTCTGTTGACCTTGGATCCAACACACAGCAGTGTTTACTAAGCTGTTTCCCCATATCAAACCCTCTGACATGAAAAAGCACCTTTAGAGGGTGGTGCCAGGGCTGAGGGTCAGCACAGACCAAGCCCAGGGTTCTGTGGCCCCTGGACAGTGTTTGCTCATGCCAGCTCGGACCTTTCTCTACAGGAGCAAGGGGATGAAAAAGTGGGGCAAAAAAAAATCTTTGGAGCCTCTAATTCATCAAGTTTGCCTGCAGTTGACATAACATGAATTTTCTTTTCTGGATAGCGATAGATTCTGTGAATTGTGATGGAGTGCCTGGCAAAATTCAGCTATGCAACGTGGGTGCTGATAAGGCTGGCAGTCCATGTGGAATGGGATCCCTCAGTATCTGTGTTTGGATATACCACATTTTCACTGAGTTCCTTCGTGTAAGAAGTTGAAAAACTTCATGCAGAAATCCAGAAGTAAACAAAAATCACGGCACAGGAAAGTCTGAACTGATGGAAATCAGTTTAAAGTTGCACAAATGCCTGTATTAACTATCTGATATGCTGCTGCTTTCGCTCCAGTTCATGTCCCGGTGTAACAAATCCAAATTTTTGTGGTCATTTTTATATATGCACTGGTTCTATGTTCTCACAGATCAGCTCTAAGGAAAAATAAAGAATTGCATAATACATGTCACTGGTTGAGTTTAGAGGGAAAGGAGTTATTTAATAAAAATAATCAATCTGCAATCTGTCTTCCATCACAGACTTAGTATAGCAGCTCATTCTGCTGCATCAGGCAGGCAGGGTCATACCTCTGCTTTTATATAGATTATTTACTTCCTAAATGTTATATTTAGCTCTTAATTTCCAGTACATTAGCATGTCCCTTTGGCTGCCTCTGTGAGTTATCTATGTCGGAAGGTTATGGCCAGAGCAAATAAATGTTAATTTAGGAGGTGCAGTAGCTTTTGCAGCACTGAGTTTACGAGTCAAAAAATGTCTAATGTAATTTTCAGAGCATGGAAGTGCGTGAAAGATGCAGGAGTTAATGGGTCAGACACAGCACAGGGTAGCAGTGGCTGGGGGGTAACTGAGGGATGTGTGTCTTGTACAAAAACATGGTTTTGACCCGGTAGGGATGGAAAAAACCCTCCTCACCTTCATTACTTTATGTCAGCTTACACTGGAAAACGTAAATGATGGCAGAGATCTAAACAGTGGGAGTTCATTCTGTTCTTCATCTCACACCAATAACGCAGCTCTAAGCAGCCTGCACAGGTATTCACAGGCAAAAAATTCTGGGCAAGCAATGGTAATGTCTGTAATAGGGGTATGAGAGGTGATGAGTTTATTTCCAGGCAAGATCTACAGTGGTTTTCATGATCTCTCCATATCACACAGTGGTTTATTATTCTTTTTCTAACTGATTGCACTTAGTGGTGGTGCAGGTTTCAGTGGCCATTAGGACAAGCTGCCCTCGTCCCAGCACTGACCACGTTCAGTTTCACAGGGACACACACCGACCAGTGCAGTTCACTTGCTGCAGCTGCAAACGTGAAATGTTTTAGTGATTTATGCATAAACCCCTTTAACACGACTCTGGAAGCAGAGGGGAGCTTCGGCCATGAGTATAAACAGCATCGCTCAGCACACTGCACCAACCTGCAAACTCTTACACTCACAGAAGTGTAGCTTCTCGAGCTTCTAAAAGCTGATGTTTTCTACTTGTGGTGGGAGTGAAAGACAATTACAAGAGGTGGCCAAGCTGGCCACCAAGAGGTTAGTGCAGTTGCAGTGCTGGAATTGTCAGCAGGTTGCCTACTTGTAACTTGTTTTGCTCTGGCCAGTCACGAGGAGGTTGCTGTGAGCTGGGTGTCCTGATGATCTCGGAGCTGCTGGCTGCTGATATGAGAGCTGCAGCCCTTCTGAGCAATAAGGAGCTGCACAGAAAGCAGGAGTGCTAATGGCAACATGAATATGCAAGCAGTGCTCAATGCCAGCAGCATCAGCACAGATGTTCTCCTGCATCTGGGGTCCGTGCACGATTCATCCATTTTGCACATGTTCCCACTCAACCAGCTCCTCCGAATATTTCCACCCGATGGGGGATGGCTGATTGTTCAGCCTTTATCATATTTTCCTCAAGTTTGCTCCGGTAACATCTGTGTGCAGCCATTACAGACCTGGCGCTTGCTCCGTGTTGGTACTAATTTCCTCTTCTGGTGACAGCAAAGCTCTCATTTTCCATCCCATTGAACATGGGAAATAAAGCAACCAGTGCTGCCAGACACCGTCGGGCTGCTCTCATCCCACCAAACCCTGGAAGTGCTAAGTCCTCCTGTCACTTCTGGGCTAAGTGTGGAGCTGATGGAAGCACCTCTCCCACCAGGACACCTGGGCCGTGCTCCTGGGCATCACCCTGCAGGGAGAGCTCTCTTAGCTCCGAGTGTGTGACACTCTCCACCAACCCACCCATCAGATTCTGCACATTTCCTTCATTTTTGTCATATTAAAAACCCCAAAAAAGTAACCAGCCTATTCATCAAGTAGTTACAGAGCTCTTCTGGGCTGTGGATTTGGTGGAGTCAATCCCATTTTCAGTAAGGAAGGCCTGGAATCCTGTTGCCCTTTTTTCAGCGTTGCTAAGCGATTTATTTGTGAGGTAGTTGTCCAAAAATTATCTGCTGCTTCTTCAACGTTAAACAGAGAGGTGAGTGCAATAACTGCCGGGTCAGCATGGCTTTATCCTGCCCATATTTGAGTTTTCAAGCACCTCCAGTCATGTCACAGAAGCCTGTGAAAGCATAGAAGGGTTTGGGTGGGAAAAAACCTCTCAGATGATCTCATTCCATCCCCCTTGCCATGGGCAGGGAACTTTCTACCAGACCAGGCTGCTCCAAGCCTTGTCCAGCCTGGCCTTGAACATGTCCAGTGGAGTTGAGAAGGCAGGTGCCACGCAAACCGTGGCACGCAATGTGTGCAAACTCTGAAAATGACCTTAAAAACAGGATTTGCAGCATTCCTCAGATGCTCACCACGGCTTTTCCTCTTGGGAAACACAAGAATTGTTGAAATGAAGGGGCAAACAGCTTTGTGAGTTCCCAATTCCTAGCAGCAGGATTGGGGTGAGGTTGTTAGGAACATATTGCAGGTTCTCGGCTCTCTCGTTAGCGGCGTGTGCTTTCCGTGAGCAATAATTGAGATTAAACATCCTCTGGGGAAGGAAGTAATTTATTTTGTAGTAAACTGATATCTGTTGATATTTTAACGTTTCTTACATTATTTATCAGTAGATTTGCATCCATGAACTGGAAAATATAATCTTTTATTGGGTAAGGAAAAAGTAATTTAATGTTAAAATTTAATAAAATATTAATTACATATGAAAAGGCATATGTAGCACAGACCACGTACTATATATTATTACAAATTGTTCATGCTGAATAAATTGCTTTGCAGAGGAAATGGGAATGCATTAGCACAAAATAGAAGCACTGGAAGGTGGCTGTTCACTTTCCCAGATCGGCTGATGTGGTTGAGCAGGTTGCACGTGTGAAGACAGGAAAGCAGGAGAGAAATTGGGGGATGGCAGCCATGTCTCCTTGGGTCTGGAAAGGTTCTGCTGCCTGAAAGCTCCCTGACTGCAATGCACGATAATTCTGCAGTGTGTCATTGGTTTATGTCTCTTTTTCCTCTCCTGTTTGAGAACCTGCAGCTGGGGAATTCGGGGCTTCCACACCGCAGTTTTCCAGTTCGTCAGAACCCTAATGATTCAAGGAACAGCGTAATGGGGCAAAGAGCTGCATTAACGATGTGACAATTAATTTAGGACTTTAATTCATGTCAGGCAGAGGACAAGCTTGGCTGGCACTGGGGAGAATGGTTAAATGGTGCTGGGGAAAGCATTTCATTTCATCCAAAATATCAATAGTCTCTATTAGCACCAGATTTCAGTGCAGGTCTTCAGCACACAACTATCCCTGGATCGTACATTAATTTCTGTATTGAGTCTTGGCCTCACTTAGTGTTTTATGTGCTGAACCAACTGATATCTGAAGCTGGGAACTGCTTGCTTAGATAGATAATGTCCTGGCAGGGGATGCAGTACCCCTGAAAGTTGTTGGAATAATGTGCATGCTCTCTGAGGCAGGAAAACCTTCCTGAATTTCACACGGTCGAGAGAAGTGGTGGCTTTGAACTCGGCATGGCTTTGGGTCAAGATGATTTATTGTGAGGAAGCCCTCTCACCTGCTGCACTCTGACCTTGCAGAGCTGGTTCCACTGCACCTGCACAGCCCCTCCTGCAGCAGTGGTGGCTGCCCCTCTGACAGGATCCGTGCCTTTATAAATGGCAGGGTCACCTCTCCGCAGGATTTGCGACAAAGATGAAAGTTCTCTCCAAGCCTTTTTCCTGAGAGCTAAACCCACCATAAAACCAGGGCTTTCAAGACTTTTTCTAAACAGAGAAAGGTTGAGCACTCAGATAAAGATCATACTTTATTTTTTCCCCTTGCAGCCACCGCAAAAGGCATCTGTGTTTGATTCACAGGCACTCTGCACCCATTTGAGAGCGTCCTGCAACTCCCATCCCTTTTCTACAACCACTGTAATGCTCAGCTAATCTGAGTAGTTTTTGTTCTTATGTAAGATCTGTGTTTCTCTGGGCTGGTTGTTGAGCGATTAGTAATTAATACTTGTGTAATTTCCCCTGAATATCTCAAAGCTCATGATTTTTGCAGTATCCTTTAGACTGCTGGATTATCAAATACCAGTAAAAGTTTGTGCATGCAAATTAATTGTCAAATTTATGGAATGAGGCCTGAATTCTCAGGTTGCAGCTAACTGTATTTTAATAATATCCTCCACCAAGTGACACAATAATCTAAATATTCACTGTGTGAAGCTGTCAGTGCGTGTCCATCCCTCATGTTTTCCTTATCTAAGGGCCTTTACAGCAAAGGCCCTCTTTGGTGCACGCAGTCATGCACACGTTTAAATTCACCATAGTGAGATGATTTTCCTGGCGTTCCTTTGTACATTTGATGACAAAATCCTAGTGTCCTGCTTGGTTATGATGCAGGATGATTGCTGCTCCGTTGTCTCTCAAAGCTATCAGTGTATTTCATCTGTACTTCCACCTTGTCTCTCTGAGCGCGCAAGAGCAGGGATGAATTCCACTCTTAAAAATGTGCTGTATTCTGGCAACACAGACACAAAAAGCAGCATTAACTACCCAGAACATCCAGAGCTTGAGGAGAGTGCTCAGGGCAGCTGTGCTGGAAACAGCATTTGCCCTTTTACAGCTGCTGGATGGGTCCAGCAACCCAGCCTGGAAAGAGGAATCCCTTCACTCTAACATGTGCTCTCATGAACATATTAAATTAATATACAGCCGTGAATCAGGGTGTGTGGAGATTTCCTCCCAGGAATGCTGTTGGGAGTCTATTGTCTGTCATAACATTGATCCAGGCAGTCAGCTCCAGTGGATTTGTTAAACGGGTTTTTACATCAGCACATAAAGCCAGGAATTTATGGCTTGCCATAAGGCACACAAAGTGAGATTTCAGCTCCCTGTGGTGCCCAGAACATCACGCATCAGGAATGTCACTGCTCCTTGTAGCATCTATTACTCCAACCTGCTGCTAAAATGCAATTCTAGGCTGTGCCTCATGTATTTCAGGAGATGGGCTAAGACAGGAAGATGGATAAATTGCTGTGGGGCGGTGGCACAGAGGTGGTAAAACCGATCATTCTCTGAAACTTTTCGTGATTTTATTTCTGAGTGTGATCCTTTCTAACCCCACTTTTGATAACCCTGATGGTTCAGATGACCACTAACAGGACGGATTAAGTGAAAACTCACGAAAATCAAAGTGATGGAATTAAAAAGGTGCCACAGCTAAATGATGGATTGTCAGTCTAAAATGAACTTTTTCATGCCAGCAAGCTCCATTTGTGTACAGCAGCTGATGTTAATTGCTGCTAGCAGTGCTTCTTGGGCTCTCCTCCAGTGCCTCTCTGCTGAAGGGCCTCTTTCTGTTCTGGAGAGCAATTTTTGTCCCCCGTGCAGCCAGCAGCAGTTACCCAGCAAGCCCTCGCAGGATTTCAAAAGCTGCTACCAGGACTTTACAGCTTCCCTTCCATCCCCTCATGATCTCCAGACTCAGTGTTCTCAGTGACGATAGCAATTATCACTAAATAGGCCCATTAGGGGTGAGTTTTGACTGTCTGTAGAAATAGTTCATATCTTTAAAGCGATGATGTGCTCCGCAGCAGCCACAAGCTTCCAACAACAGCAGCTGCTCCAGGTAGGTTGTGGTCAAAGGGAACCTTTTGTTCTCTTCAAAGAGGTGCAGAACCTACCGACAGTGATACTTTGGTCTGACAGGCATAAACTCCCTCGTGCAGATTTTAATTACACGTGATCTGTGCTTTTCTGTGAGTCGAGGCACCAAATGTATCTTCACATGGATGCAACGAGCCCCTGAGCTGACTCCTGTTTTGCTGGATGAATTTCAGCCTTGTTTCATTTTCATTTCATGCACCGGTGTACAAATTCCTTATCAGCTTCTTGCCAGAGTAATGTGTGTCCCATGCTGGGCAGCTGGATGTCAGGGCAGTGTAAAAATAAAATTGTTTTCCATTGGCTGGGCTTTGGGAATGGAGGGTGAACTGCAAAGCCAGTTACATCCCAGCCTCCGTTTCATACGTTTCTCAGGTAAACAGTGATCACAATCAAACAGTTGCCTGCTGGCTGCTTGATACCTGGTATGAGGAGGAATGACAGCACTGGCTGTGCTGACAGCTGCCGAGTGCTGAGCCTTTCACAGATAGGATCATCCCTGTCCTTGGAGCCGCTTGTCCACGGGAGATGCCGGGTGTCAGTGCACATCTCGTGTGTGATACACACTCACGCAGCCACACTTCTCCAGGAAATTGCCACTCAGTCCCTCTCCCATCACATTCCACCTCAGGCTTCCAATCCCCACCCCTGCCCTGTGCTCTGATGTAGCTCTGGAACACGGAGGGTGGCGGATGGCAATGGGTGGGTGCTGTCCGAGCTCCCTCTGGCCCTGTGCTTCCCTGGCAATAACAGGAATCTGCTCTCTCTCAAGATGCACAGAGCCTCCCCTTCACACTGACAATCCAGCTTTTAGCTGGGTTGGAGCCAGGGCTGGACTTTGTGCCATCTTCTGGGGCGAGTCCCCTCAGTGCCGCTCTCAGTAAACAGGAAAAGAGAGAAACTCTGGGCAGAGGCTGAGAGCCAGCGTTCCACGCCAGCTCAAACTGCTCTTTGCAAAAGTTTGCTCAAAACGCTCTAACAGGGACCTGTGTGGGTAGGGAATGTAAGGAAACCTGATTTCCCGTGTGTTTGGGTCTATGGTTCATTGATCTAGATGACTTTCTTTTTTTATTTTCAATGTTGCACAGCCCTGATCAGACATCAGAGCCTGCTCGGAGCAGATTCTTGGGGTGCTTTAGATGGTCCACTGGAGCTGAGAGAAGCTTTAGGAGTAGATGACCTGGTGTCCAGGAAAGGTCTGGCTCACAGTGCAGCCTTTTTCTCAGTGGATAACCTTTGTACCCTCTCTCTCTTTCTGCTTCTTCTTTATAAAGGTTGCAGGTATCTTTTAAACATTTCCCCCTCAAATTTGATTGAAACCTGATGGACAGGCTGAAAAGCTGATTAGTGAAGGAAGCACAAGCCGTACATTCATTCATATATCTTATTCCCTGCTAAGATACCAGGCTAGTATCAATAAATTATAAAAGAGCTGCCCTAAATTTCACAAGATAGGCTTTATCATGAGGGGAAAGAAAGGCATAAAAAAAAATATTTGTTTATTCCCTAGATAATGTTTCAGCCATCATTATTCTTGGAACCCTGTAGCTTGCCACATCAAGCGAAGCATCAGTTTCTAGACACCCTGCTGACCACAGGAGGAAGAATGCCAAGTCCTTCCCAAACCCAGGACAAGCAGATGTGCTGCCTGCAGTGCTGAGCCACCGAGTAGAAAGGTTGGATCAGTTTCCAGGAAATTAACATTATTTAGCCTTTAGCAGAGAAATCCCATCCCGGCTACTCTTAATAATTTTTCTCGTAGCCTCTGTTTCCTTTGTACAAATTCCCCGGTGTCACTGGTAATTTTTTGTATCTGCACAGAATCAATGGTTTTTGATCAAACAGCAGAGGCTGAAAAAGCAAACACATGAGCCTGGGCGATATGGCACGGGAGTGCGGGCTCCTCACTCCTCCGGCTGCTGCTCCCAGCACAACAAAGAAAATTGCTTTCCAAATGCGACACAGTGACTGTCTGAAGCCTATTCAAACCAGAGCAGGACAAACCTCAGAAGGACTCGAGGTTCTGTTTGGCTCAGATAAGGTTCAGAAAGCATCCAGCTGTTTTGATGATTATCGGAAAGTCTTGCATCTGCTGGACTGGGCAGCAAAACTTGTCAGAAGCTCTCAGCTTTCTTATGAGATTTTTTTTGTTGCTACCTGCTTTGAGGCAGATGCACCTCTGGAGGGGCCTCAGTAGAGGAGATGAGTGGCACACTGGAAAGAATTAAAATGGACAGAAATGTTGGTGTTCCAAGGAATGTGGCCCTTGGTTCTCTGGTTCCAGCTGGGCAGAGATGATAGAAAAGTGTGTGGAAAGGAGGAACAGCCATTGTCTTTCAGCTCTCAGTAGCAACAATGAAATTTCCACTCTTCTGGTTGCAAGACTTTGCATTTTTTGTGCCAGTTGTACATCTCATGCAGACCAGGACAGAGTGGGAGCTCCTCCTGCCATCTCTACAGTTTTATGTGGAACGCACCACAGATTCTGGCTGACATTCTGACAAAGTACAGATTATCAGTACGTGGTGTTCATTTGACTGCTCTCTCTTTCTTGTCTGGACTCTGGTGATGTTTCTGAGGCCCCTGTTCCCCTGCAGCTGCCTTGGGTTTGTGTTGATCCTGCTTTTTGCTGTTTGCCACCATCCTTTTCCACTGAAGCATCGAGAGGCACTGACAGGGTAGTAGAAGTCTGAGTGTCAGAAAAGAACATCCTTTGAGGAAAGTACACAAAAATCTCCTTATTGTGGAGATTCTGAACCTCGTGCAGTATTTGTCTGTGTGAATTGAGCTTATGCCTGCTCTTGTTCCCCATTTCTGAGACATGCACAAGATTTGAGTTGCAGATCCACAGGTGGTGAGAGCTCTTTTAAAATAAATGCATGTAAATGGGGAGTTTGGGATGCTGACATCCCCCAAACCTCTAGCACAGCTTTCTTCAATGGTTTTTTAAAAAAAAACAAACCTAAATCCATTAAGAGTAAGACCTTCATGTTAAAGCTCAAACATTTTGCTTTACAAAAAGGTTAAAAAATGATTAATCAGCAGTTACCAGACCATGTTACATGTGGAGGAACCTCAGCTGAGCCTAGAGCTGGGGAAGAGGTTAACTGACGTGAAATATGAGGCTGACATGGTTTTGCACTTGGAAATTTCTCCGGCCTTGCTTGTCAGGGAGATGATTCTGGAGGAATCTTTGCACTGCAGACTCAAAAATGCATTTTGAGACCCAAATTCCTGAAATGTGATGGCTGTCAGACCACAGAACAGCACAGCAGGTGCGTGAGTGAATGCTGAGGGAACCACTCAGTGCATAAACCCCAGTTTTCACCTAAAGCTGTGTATTACTGTTACTGTCATGTTTCCATTGGGTCAATCCTTACTCCAGAAGCTGCTTTCACACTCGTGTCTGGGTTTGTCTGCAGCAAAGTCAGGGTTCTTCTTTCCCCAGGCTGTAGGAACTCGTCTCTGGTTCCCTATATCCTGTTTTTCTGGTGCAGCTGAACTTCAGCAAGATGGGGGCCACTTTGCAAGCTCTGCTTTTTGCCATCAGTTTACAGTTTTCTGTTTCTCTTTGCAAAGAAAAGACTGTGAGACTGCCGAGCACCTTAAATTTTCAAATTATGAATTCTATTCTTTCACATCCTGAAGAGCTCTTGACCACAGCTTCATTCTTTGTTTGCCACTTATTAAGTCAGAGGGGATAGTCAGGATTCAAAGAAAGAATGCCATTTCTAGGTAAAAAATAATGACTCAAGTAAAAGGATTTCACATGAACTGCTATTTGAATGTATTTGGGGTATATGAGTTAAATGTATTATTCTCTTTGGTGCTGTGCAATAATATATTGCATCTTGAACAAAAAGCTTTTATTTAACGAAAAAAAAGTTATATGCTTGCTTCAGAGCTGTGGCTGAATTAATTCTTAATATTATGAGGGTTAAAGCATCATCTTTATTTGAACAGCAAGGGAAAACCTCAGGTTTATTCTTTTTATATAAAAAAAATCTCCAGCAACAGCACTCGTCAGTGGATCCCACATTATCTGTGGTACTGTGGGGAGCCCCTGAGCACAGGGATGTGGTGCTGTATCTCTGATTGTGCACTGCATCTCCTGATGGAATTATATTCTTTATTATTTCTATTGCCTGCTTTGTGTTGCTGGAAGATGACACAGATCTGGTCTTGTTTTCTGGACCAACACGAGTGACTTGGAGCCTTTGCAATGTAGAAGTGATAAGAAGAATTAGATTAATAAAGAGGAAGGCTAAGGTGAAGAATGGTAACATGAACAGATGCAAACTCAGGAATTACATTTTTAGCATTGCTAATGCTAAATTCTACTCATTATTTATTATTATTATTATTTAGCAGTTTCAACAGGGATTTCTGTAGAAGTTAGAACAAAAAAATCCAACTAGGAGTTTTCTGCTGGCTCACCAGGACTGTTTTTATTTTTACTTTTAGCTCTGCAACACATCCTCCGTCAACTCGGACTGAAATTAACTGCCAGAAATGAAAATTCTAATTTAGATTCTTAATTACCTGCCTTCAGGTACGCTCATGGATCATGACGGGCTAAGGGAATCTGCAATAATTGTGTAATAATTTAGGGCTGGCAGCACGTTAAACAAATGTATTCACCCACAGAGTTTCAGTGCTGCCTTGGGGACGGTCCCTGGGTGTGTTTGTAACCCCAGGGCACCGAGGCTGAAAAAAACCAGATCTGGGCCTGCTCAAGGGTTTAGTCAGGAGCAGGCTCTGATCATGTTTGAATGGAGAAGGGTTTGTGGGTTTTGTTCCTGTAGCCATGTCCGATTCCATCAGCCCTGGAACGAGCCGTGCCCATCCACAGGCAGATGAAATCCCTCCCTGCTGTCCCTGCAGGGGAAGTTCTTTAATCAGCCTGTGCTTGGGAGACAAATCCTGCTAATTTTGTCCATGCCGATAGCCTCCTTATCTCTAATGAGACAATTTCGGCTGATAATCATCTGGAAGTTGTTTTGTTTCACCAAGAGAAAGATAGCCCCAGTTCTCCAGACCTCGCTCCATTTAGTTAAATACAGTGCTACACTGCATTACAGGTTCTCTTTCAATTGCCTGGCAAACTTCTGGTTTGATGTATTTAATTTCCATACTAATTCTAGTAATTAATTCCCAGCAATCCAGCAAAGCTGTTGAATCCAGAGGATCTGAAATCTATTGCTGGGAGCTGGGTGGTGCTGCCAGTCACCCGGCAGCACAGAGGGACAGAGAGCTCTGCACCAGTGGCCGTGGCAGCTGAACAAGGGCCTCGCTGCAGACTGGTGAATTCTCCTTCTGTTCTCCCTGAGAACCAGGCAGGTTCGGTGCATGAGGATACAGGAAAGATTAATAGATATATAAATATCTATTTATATATATACATATTCTATATATATATATATAATGTCTTTTCAGATTTGTTAAAATATTTGAGATACTGAATTTCTTCCATTGTCTTTATCAAAACAGAATTTTTCCTGTACTTCCTCCATACTTCCTCCTCTTTCCCTCCTATTTTCCTTCTTATTTTTCTTTTTCTATCTTTTTCTTTTGCTGTCTGTTTTAAATTTTATTTTAGAGTAGACTCATTACCCAGTATATTAGCCAGGGCTCTGACTAACCTGATCTAGTGGGAGGTGTCCCTGCCCGTGGCAGGGGGTTGGAGCTGGACGAGCTTTCAGGTCCCTTCCAACCCAAACCATTCCATGATTCCACCTCTCTGCTTCCACACTGTTGTGCTTGGTCAAATCAAAGTATCTGAGAAGTAAAAGCAGTGGCTTTTTCAGCCAGACTGAAGTGGGAGTGCACGACGAGGGTCCAAGGTTTAGGGTGTACTCTTAGATGGTGATTAAACACCATCCAGTCGTGCAGCCCAGCCAGGAGCGAGGAAATGACTCTCACCGGGACAGATTTCCTCCTGGTCTCCGTGGAAAGGCAGCATCCACCGTGCTGAGACCTCTCCCCACCAGCACTGGCCGCTTTTGCTCTGGCTCAGCTCTCGGATTGCTCTGGTGTAGCTGTAAAACACCTCCCCGGTGTCCAGTTGAGCTCTGTTTGGGGTGGGCGAGTTTGCAGTGGAGTGGAAGAGGAGCAGAGCGAGGTTGTGTTTGTGCAATGGCTCCTCTCACCCCTCTGACCTCTTCGTTCAGCTTTTGCCTTTTTAAGAACTCTCCAGGAGCTGTTTGTGGTGAGGCTTCCTGAGCTTGGCAGCTGTGTATGGTGAGCCCTCCTGACCTTCCTGCCACAGTAATTGTGTAGAATAATATTTCCCTTGCAAATGCTTCCCCACTGAATCACTCGGCTAAATTCAAATTAAGCCTCTGTTCAGAGTGAACGAGGATGACAGAACAGAACCATCGGAGAATTACAAAAATGCAGCACAATTTAAATCGTGCTACCTACAACTTTCCCACTTTCCTGCAGGAAAATGAGGGTCCCTCGTTACCAAGAATGGTGTGCTCTGAGATATTCCAGCTGGAGCGTGTAATGTGTGAGTCAGCCTGGGTCTGCTTTTGAACCAGAATTTTCATTAAATTCTACAAAGCGGTGCATAGTTTCAAACAAAAACCCAAGGAATGAAAAAGAGCAAAACTCTTGAATTTTGACGAGTTCTACTTTGAATTTTGGCTGCATCTATAGAGCTTTGGGTACAGGAAATCAGGCAAAACCCACCAAATTAATTTGCATCCAATCTTTAATTAGCTTCCCTCAGATAAGTAATCTTACCGTGATCTCAAATTTAAAAGTTTATCCAAAGGCCATTGGAGTTGCTTGCAGTTTTTTCCACCGACCTGTGCAGGCTGAAATGTCCAAGTGGCACAGTTCAGTCTGAAATACGGGATTGTTTTATCTGAGTTTATCACGAGTTTAATCTGAAACATGTTTCAATGAGGCACAAGCCATGTTTGCTGACACATGCCAAGGAGCTTTTTACCTTGTTACTCTAATGAAATATTCAATTAGAACAATCGTTTAGTTTAATTGAGCAGTTAGTTGATAATCTGCACGTGCTTAATGGGGTAAATGTGTGAGGCAGGTGCAAAAAAACCCCAACCTTTCAGTAAATGAAACTAATACAGCATTCAATGAACTAATGAGGTGTTGTGGGAGTTGCATTTTAATTAAAAATCTATGAGGGTGTATGGAACTTATGGGAGTTGTGGGTGAGTTTTGCTTGCTTTTCCATGGGAGGGAGGAGCGGTGAGGGGCTCCTCAAACACGAGGCTGAGTTGGAAATGAAAGCTGAAATCATGTTTTAATGAAGATATAACAGCTCCTCTTCCAACTGCATTCAGCAGCCCAAGTTCTGAACAACCTGCCTGGCCTCACCTACGCCCCACATGGATTTTTTTTTTGATTTCTCATCACCCTTTATGAAAGGGCCAGCTCTGATAAGGACCAGCACACGTCTCAATTCCTGCAGGCACAGTAGAGCGGGGCTGTGTGGCCGAGGAAGCCGTTAGGTTTATGGACTTTGGGAATGAATAACTCCTGATACGCCTGCAATAAGCCGAGGGGATGGATCTTTAATGGTTTTCTGGATATGTTTAGAGGTATTCAGCAATTTGAAACTCCAGAGGCTGCAGCTGAAGTGGCCAGGAGCAGATTTGATTGCCAGGCTTGCAGTGTCCCAGGGAGGACATAGATCATCTGTGGGAGCAGCGTGCTCCAAATGGGTTATTCAAAGAGAAGGAAAGCAATTAGGACAAGATGCAGCAAAGGGAGTGTCACTGACAGGACTCCTGCCAGCCTGAACCCAAGTTTTGTGAAGTTTTTGAGGCTCTTTCCTGTTAATGTGATGGCTGCTAAACCAGACATCTCCTCTCTTTCGTGATGGTCTGACGATGCTTTAATGAATTTTGATTGCACATCTTGATTTGTGATTACAAGAACATTACCCACGAAGTCTCTTTTTTTTCTGCATCATTCACAGGAACGTCCAAGGGGAGGCAGAAATTTTCATGGCCTTTCTGTCCTCCTTATTTTGTAAACGGGGAAAAATCTGCCTGTTTTGTTAGAATTTGTGCTTTGGTGTTATATGTGCTGAAAGAGCACCAAGAGCAGAAGGGCTCCTGATTCAGTCCAGAGATCCAACAACCAGTAAAGTCAATTAACAAAATTAGCACCAGAATATGCATCCCTGCACACAGGGGAGGACTGACTGGGAGAGAGGGGTGGCTGAGGAGCTCAGAACTCAGGGTTTTGATTGCTCTGGTGCCTCGCTAGGAGGCAGATCCCCAGACAGCAGTGAGATGCTGTTCCTGTCTGGTCTCATCACCTTGGTGTGGCTTCCAGACATCCAACCTGTAAGTTTAGATTACATGCTTGTTCCCAAAATAAAGCAGAATTAATATTTTACGGGAATCTAATGAGGGACTTTCCACAAAAGGCTACAAATAGTCTTCTAAAGCCTCAAAATATAGGGACATCGTTCTTTACTGGAGTAATTACCAGCTACAGGATTAATGAGTTTGAAATTTGCTGTTATTTTGTTAGGATTATTCTTAACAGATGGACCTGTGATTTAGCATAGCACTTTCTTTTCCTTGTTATAAAAATAATACTTTTTAATGCGAGGAAATTATTTGTCATACTCAATGTGTCAAAATATTTGGAAAGCCGCCCAGAACAGGAGTTGACCAAACACCATCCAACATGAGTTTTAATGTAAATTGCATTGGCTGCTCTGTAAATCACACAGTGTTGTATTTCCCATTTCTGCCCTGGTTTATCCTGTGGAGCACCTCAGCATGAGGGCTGGGATTTGATGATGCAGATAAGTTATAGGAGATGCAGAAAAGCTGTGCTTTTGGAGAGGATCAAGCTTTGGGTCCCTTCCTAAATTCTGTGTGAGCCAATCTCCAAACCTGCTGAAACCAAAGGAAAATCTTGTGTTGACTTAACGGCCATTGAACCCACAGAACTTTCTGAAAATTGCTCAAACCCCTTCTTCCTCTGAAATCCAAGGCAAAGCCCCCAACCTCTTCATTATGGGTGTTGTTTTAGACTCTGCTTTTGAAGATTTGTTCAGCTCCTGCATAGAACAAATGCAGGGATGAACGAGAAGCTGATACAGCCATCGACATCCCCTGGCCTGCGCTCTTCTAGGACTCAGGGTTGCATCCCCTTGTAGTTTCTCATCAGTTTTACAAGTGCAGCTGCTCCTCTCAGCAATTTTTTAATGTCAGGTGGGCATTTGCATTGTTAGGCTTAGAATCAACATTTAGTCTTAACACAATACAAGGCACAACCAGAGTTTAAACCATCCATCGGTTTTTGGCAAGGTCGTTGTGGCAGAGTTGGAGATACCTGCAAGCAGCCTGTGAAAATAGGTGTGCTGGGGGAGGCATAATTCCCTTTGATGAAGTGCTTATTTTAAAGCACAGACATTATCTGTATTGAAACCCTGGATGCTTCGGAGTTTTGCATAATTTCCAGCAATCTCAGTGCTGGAATTCTTCCCCATTACGTATTCTGCTGGTTAATTTATGAAGTGTGAGGAATAAAGCTGGTTAAAAATAAATTTGCTTTGGTGATACTTAATCTTTCTCCACAATACGTGCCGTAATTAACATATTAATCTGTAACAAATGCTAAAAGTTTCTTCCTAATCGCTTTGCCATACATTTCATTTGACATTTCAGTTATATTTCACTGCCTTGCCCGGTGAGCAGAAAGCGATAAAAAAAATTCAATGAAATTGGGCATATTCATACTAAGAATCTGATTTTTGTATAAGATTAATTTGATTTTTTGTGAAAAGGCTCCGTAGCTGGGAAGAACGTGACTTACATGAGCAAAAATACCATTTGCTAAATGCCAAGGGGAAGGGGGGGTGGATAGAATCAGAACTTAGAGATGATTGTGTAACATTTGAGATGCACTCCGAGCTATCTCAGTGTAAGTGAAAAGCATCATAGAGGCACATTAAGCTGCATCTTGACAGGGAATAAAAAGCTTACAAACCACAAAACCTGCTGCACCCTGGAAATGAATGCAGAAATCTGCTGGCATCCCAGCCTGCCGTGGGTCAAACTCCTCTCTCAGCACAACAGCCGTGCTCAGTTTAACTTTGGGAGTAGTTGGAGGAGCTTTAACGAGATTGATTGAGTGATTTGTTTTGTTACAATGGCAGCGATATTTCGGGTTTTAGTCTCTCCTTCAGCGCTGGGAATTAAATACGGCAGTACCAAGCCTAATCTGGAAGAGTTATGGAAGCAAGGTGGTTGCAAAAATGCCTCGTTTGGTTCCATCAGGGCTGTGTTGGATCAGCTCTTCTCTTTAATGGCTGAGAGCTTTTTGGTAGACGAATTATTATTGTTTGCATTGGAGTAGCAGCTCAATGTGCCACTGGACAGGGACTGACAGAGTGACAAAGGATCATGAGCTGAGTGATTTATAATCTAATAAAAGAACACTAGAAACCTTTTGATAGAGTACTGAAATGGTATTACGGCGTAATATTCAACACGGCATACCTAACTAAGCAAACTCATTAATCTGTTTGTTAATTTTGAGTCAATTTCCCCAAAGCCTCTCTCGTAGACTTTTCAATTATTGCAAAAGGGAAAACCCTTTTTCCTGAGATTAGAGGAGAATGTTTCATTAAATAGGAGCAACTGAGGGATAAGGTGGCAAATTCCCAGCGTTGCTCCTGCAGAAAAGAAAGTCCAAAACTCCGGATTCTCAAAATTGCTGTTCATTTTTGATTGTATACTGGGAGCCACCCATTACTTTTTCACCAGTCAATGATCCATAATTAAAGGTTGTGATCCTGTCAGAGCTTTGACCTGAGGACTGTAAATTACAGCACAATATAAATTTGTTGTTTGTGGCCCCCTCTGTTTTCCATTCCAGAATTTCTCCTGCCCTGCTCAACTTCTACTCCTGTTGTATTTGCCTGTTTGAATTTTCCTTCCAAAATGAAGCCACCACCATTTGTCTTTTTAACAAATTTGATAAACTTTGGAGTATTTCTCTATTTTATTCTTTCAGTGGATAACCCTTTCCCCCCTAGAAGTATTTATGATTTACCTGCTGATTTTGAAGCATTTTTACAGTTTATGCCCAGACAAGCCCTGGCAGTGTCCAGGGCCGGGTTGGACAGGGCTTGGAGCAGCCTGGGATAGTGGAAGGTGTCCCTGCCCATGGCAGGGGTGGCCCTGGATGAGCTGTAAGGTCCTTTCAACCCAAACCATTCTGTGATTCCCCGAGGAGCCCTGCTTGTGGGCACCTGGTGAAGGTGGCACCTGGTGCAGGTGGCACCTGGCTGTCCCACGGTGCCATGTCCTGGTGCAGATCAAGCAGCCTCTGCAGCATAAATCTTTCAGCAACAGCTTCGTGAATCTGTGCTGCTGAACAGGAATAATTAATCTCACTTAGCCCTACTGAATTTAAAATGTATGGCGTCTCCTGCTCAAGGTACCTTGCCAGAGATGGAAACCAGACAATTTTGACATGATGGATTCCTGAAAAATATCACCATTTCCTGCCAGTTATTTATTCCCCGGGTGCTGACACATTAATTCTCTAATATTTCGTTCCGGCATTTTTCTGGGCACTGGAGTGAAATTAGCTCATCTCCAGCTGTCTGTGTCTTCCTCTTCACCTCTTTGTGAAGCTGGGTGTGATATTTGCCCTTCTCATCCTTCTGGGGCCTCCCCTCTGCTTTGAAAGCAAGGCTGCTTATGAGAACTGAGCTAATCATCCCCTCCTGGCTCAGAGCTCTGCTGTGGCGTGGCTGGTGTTTGATTCAGCACTTCTCTGATATCAGCATTGGAGAGCAGGCAGGAGAAACTCCTGGCTCTCTTTTCCTAGTTAGTATTCAAGGAATGACTGGAGCAGAAGAGAGAGAGAGAGAGAGATCCAGGCTTAGCAGGACTATAATTAAAGAGAACGAAGAAATTGAGAACAAAGGTGAAAAATAAAAGGGAGGGGTGAGAAAGAAAAGAAAAATAAAATACCTAAAGTGTCATAGAGTAGCAAGAAGTGCATCTCTTGATTTAAATCCTTGATATGTTTTTAGGTCATTTTTAGCTCAAGGTCTTGCTGTTTCTCCCTCCTTTTTTGTCTTGAACAGAAAAAGGAAGTTTTACAGCATTAGGCAGCTAAAAAATACTGCCACTGGGGTTTCCCTCTGCCAGACCATCAAAGCATGGTGCATATGCCAGTACATATGTGCATTTTATAAACAAATAAACACGTATATATACATCCTCACTTGGCAAAATTGATGGTTGCCTGGGATAGTTCTAAGCCTCCAGTCTAGGTAGAAATAGCTTTTGCTTGAAATCCTGGCTGTAGCTCATGGCACATGAGATCCCAGAGGTCCTGAATTGTCATTTGGTCCCTGAAAGAAAAATTCATGAGAGCTCAGCACTGGACAGCTGGTCCATCCATCCCTGGCAGGATGTTATTACAAATCTCCTCTAATATTCTGGTTGGAAGATTTCTGCCAACACACTCAGCATCAGTCCAGAGACCAAAACTAGGGGTTGAAGCCCTCACCTCTGATGTGGTATTTCTGTCTGTGATAACTCATTTGGCTCTCTGTGCTTCAAAGGAAAATCATTCTGTAGCTGCTGTATTTGCAATCCAAACAGTTCTAGTGAATTCACCACTGAAATTCTGCTTTGCTCTTACACTAAGAACATCTAACTGCTCATTTGGATGGATTCTGTTTTGGTTTTTAGTTTTCAGTTTGGTGACTCGTTTTCCGGACAAGGTGAAGTAAACAGTTGATGTTTCGTGGATGTGCAGTAGATGGACTCATTCTTCTAAAATCTAGCAGCTTTTTTGTTCTTCAGTAGTTGTTAAGAATTTGAAAACCTTTTCCTCACTCCTTTTTTTTCACTTGCAGTACACTGCATTTAGCAGTTGAAGGGCACTTTTTCCCTATGGCTTACAGGGAATATGCTGCACACCTTCAAAAATCCCCATTACAAT
The DNA here is from genome assembly GCA_013397755.1 of Cnemophilus loriae. Taxonomy (NCBI): domain Eukaryota; kingdom Metazoa; phylum Chordata; class Aves; order Passeriformes; family Corvidae; genus Cnemophilus; species Cnemophilus loriae. The sequence continues at coordinate 2,177,746 of VZTF01001216.1, forward strand.
AAAAATCCATCTTCGGATGGATTTTGAAAGAGGAGAGTAATGTTAAAAGATCATCAACTTCTTCCCTTGTCTGTGGACTCCTATTGATTTTTGTTTGAATGCAAAGGGGTTAATTTAGTTATGTCAGGTGTTTCTGTTTTTCTCCTTCATGGCATCGCCTATGACTTCACTGGAAGAGTGTAAAGGACCAGCTAAGGGCATCCTCACTGATTTCCCTTTGAAATATGCCTCACACATCTTCTAACAAGAGATACTCAGCTCTGGAGACCTGGGCCGGCTGCTCTGCTCTGGGGTTTGCAGGATGATTCTGGCTCATCTGCAGAGACATTTTTATCGTGCTCGGGACGTGCCCTTTTGTGGCTGGCAGGGCTGAACCCCTCTGGAAGATCAGGAGTGGTTAGGGTGGGTTTTTGGGAGAGCTGGCTGATCTGAGGTGAGCACAGAGAGGAGAGATGTCGTGCCAAGGGTCCCTGTGTGTTCAGGAATAAATTATCTGTGGGATGGAGGAAGGCACCAGGCAGGGCTGGCTGCAGGTCGCACGGCACAGAAACGGAGCCTCAGACAGCAGCATCCCGTGGGGGGGTTGTGCTGGGGTTTGTGACAAGGAAGGATCTTTCTAGGCAGAGCAGGGCTGTAAAGTAGAAAATGCAGAGGTGGAAAGGCCAGACAAAGGGCTGGGGGGCTGAGTCAGAGCACGTCTAATCCGTGCCGTGCTCAGCCTGCTCAGCCGTGCAGGGCTGTCCTTTCCCCGGTGGTGGGAACCCTGCCAGGGTTTGCTTTGGGTTCCTTCTCCTTCCTGGCTCCCTCGAAGAGCTTTCCATTCAAATTTCCTGAGCCGTCTCCAGCTCTGTGTACCTCAGTCACCTGTCCTTTCTTGCTGAGTGCAGAGCCCTTCCTTGCTGAACTGCTGATCCGTGGTGCTGTCCTGGGTGCCCTGCTCTGGACATTCTGCCCAATCCCTCTGGCCAAAAACAAGGCAGGGAACCATCCTGAGGATCAGAGAGGGGAAGGTAAGGGATTAATGACAGAATCTCACACCGTGGGCACAGATATGGATGAAAAGTTTATGATCATAGAGACAAAAATACCCGAAGGAATGAGGTCTGGCATTGAATAATGGGGTAGTGCCAAAGATTTTCATGTATCTGGAGGAGCTCTTACCTCTGGGGGAAGTGCTGCAGTGTCTCCTGGGTGGAGACAGAAAATGGATAAAAATTCTAATGTGATCTGGATCAAAAAAAAAAAAAAAAGCTGAAACTTTGCCATTCCACAGAAATGCAGTGGGAACTGGGTGTCATTGAAGGCACTGAGAGCAGGAATATTGTTATGTAACCCCTGGGAGGGAAGAAACAAAACTCCTTTATCCTACTGGATGTGTTTAGCAGCTGCTAAAATATGTGCCAGCTGATCAGAGATGGGAATATCAGAGTATTGCATGTGCTTTGGGGTGCTGGCTACAGGTTAGGGAGTTTATGAAAAAGCTGCTCTACTACCAGCAGAAAGGAATCTGTAATATAAAACGCCAGAAAAGTGAGTGGGTAAGGTTCTAAGGAAATTAGGTGCAAATTTATTGCCATATCTGTGCAAAGAGGTTGAAACGAGGGGAGAATAAAGCAACCAAAACCAGGAGCAGGGGGAGGATTTGTCAGTAGCAAGAGATGGGGTGTCCTGTCCCAGGGCTACCTGTGTCACTCAGCAGCGTTATCGTGGGGTTTGGGCAAGTGAATTCCCATCACCCCCTGACTTCTCATCTCAAAGGCGATGCAAAAAGCCCTCAGGCTGCTTGTGAGAACACTTTTACTTCCTTAGGGCTTGAGCCAGGGGTGGCAGGGCTCTCTGAGGTCGTGAATCCCAGCAGGAGGAACGAGGATGCTCGGCAGGGATTGCTCCAAGGCAGCCCTGAAGTGGAATGAGCAGTTTGAAACCAGCACAGCCCAGTCTAACCACACCAAACTGAGGGATGCTGCACACCTCAAAAGCCAGCAGTCACTGGAAAAAGCAGAGGAGAATGAAATAATCGTGCAGGTGACGGAGAGCCCACGCGTGGTCCTCAAAGGATATTTTTAATACTGGGTATTTTCAGCACAGAACTGTGTTATTTCTTTATTTTTGCTGCTTCTGGAAAGCAAAGGCCCCTGGAACTCAGCAATTTGTCACGCATGGGTTTGTAGTGAAGCGGGCCACAGATTTGTAGATTACTTAATGTAGGAGAGGAGAGTGAAAATGGAGCAAGAGCAGAATTTTCTAACGGGGAATTGCATCAGCAGAGTGTACTTACCAATAGGAAATAGGGGCTGGGTGGCATTTAGAGGTGAAGGCAGGTGAGTATCCAGGGTAATTTGAAAAAATACTGATGTGGGGATTGCAGTGTCCAATCTATTTTGTCTTGGAGAAAGCTCTTAAATGTGAAAAACGGATGTCTTTGGGGCAAATTCATACCTAACACAGATTGCTGTACCTCCAGTGTTTCAGAAAAATGATGACATCCTCTATCAGCTGAGGAATCTATCTAAAATTGTACTGGAAGTAGCACCTGAAAAGAAAAATAAGACATCTTGGTGCACAAACACACACGAAGCAGAGAGCTGTTATGATCAAATATTGAGAAATTTAAACTTACTGCCAAAGTGTAACTCATTAAAACAGTGATTAAAAACCTGTTCCATAGGTGATGTTGTAAGACCCCAAATTGATCTGATTTCCTAATTTTGTGCACATTTTTTGTTATCTTTTATCATATTAAGGGAACACTTTTATTAAATTACATTAAAAATTAAAAAGCCCACATTAATTACCCATTTTTTTTTGCCCAGAACAATGAGATGATAGTCAATGTTATGAGTGACTGAAAAAATACTCATCCATAAGCCCCAGTGTCCCTCTGCTGCGTTCTGCAATGTTGTAAATCTGGAAAAAGTTTTTGGTAACATTGCAAAACTTTTAAAGTTGTTGCCTTTGCCATAAAATATCCAGTGTTCAAGGAAAAGCCGTTTATCATAGAAAACACATTGTATAACAGAGTTACAATCTCTAATTAATACAGGAGATTTTCAGTGCGTGTTGAATCCCAAATTCGGAATTATCAGCGAGAAAGGTAATTAAGGATAAAGCTGCTGGAGATAAGTAACTCTTCAGCCATCTTCTGGGTGACATATGAAATTGTCTGCACACTCCTGTGAGCAATTAATCTTCTATAACTCCCACCATGTGCAGACTGAGAGCAGATCTAGTCCTGAGCTGCACAACACATGCTGAAATTTCGTTTTTGAACACGGAGCTGGCATCACATCTCGGGTTTTGCCTCACTGGGTCCTCCATAAAAGGTTGATTCTTGAGACAAGAGGAATAATATCTGCTGTTTAATTGTTTATCAGCACGAGAACTTCACACGGCGGAAGGAATGATTGTTTATTGAAACAAGACCTTCAAGGGACTCTTTAATTATAAAACAGCTTGATATTTTAAAGGAAATGACAGCAACAACAGAAAGAACAATTTACTGTGGGTAGCAGGTTGAGTATAGCTCGGGGCCTATTAATCAGTCATGCATAACAACTATCCCATAAAGAAACTGGAATTAACGTGCAGCAAACGCTGCTTCTGCAGGAGAACTCAAAGAAACATGGCTGGGTTTTAAAATGTAATTAACAGTTGCATCATATTACATGGAGAGGAGCAAAAGCAGTGTCTGCCTCACAACTGTAGGTGGATAAAATTAAGATATCGGTTCCCTTCACTTTTCAACTTTAAGATGAAATTTGATATACACCAACAATCTGAAATGCCCATAGCTCTGATAGCCCTTCCCTTTTTATTATTCGTAGTTTTTAAAGCTTCTATAAAAAACATAAATGGGCAGGAGGTGATTTTTTTCAAAATATGGCCCTTGCTTATGATGATCTTTGTAACACTCAGCTCCCTATTTAAAAGAAGAGAAGAGGTTCAAAGAGAGAAAATATCTGGAGAACATTTGTTGAAGTCCTCAGGAGTGTGCTGTGTTCACAGAAATTCCATTACATGGAGGAGTTATCAGTAATATTCCTTTTGTTTAATGGTAAGTCCTTTATTTCTACTTTCATGACGCCCTTTTACCATCAAAGACGATGTGGTCACCTGGACCTGTGGTGTCCTGGTGGGTCACACCTGTGGGTGGACAGGTACAGGCTGGTCTGGGGGACACTGGACATTCCCTTTCTAGGATTCCATACTCTGAAAATAATTTAGATTCTCTGAATATTTTTTTTTCCCCCAAGAAAAAAATAAACAAAAGAGAAAGAGGAAGAACTTCATCTGTGAAAAGGGAGAAGTTTATCTCTGCTCATGACTTTGTCAAGTTTATTCAGGTGTAACAACCTCATTGACAGCAAGTTGGTGGAATTTTTCCGAGGAAAAGCAGAAAGGTAACTGCCCTCAAAGAAGTGGGTAAATCTATTCTCCTGATATCTCCCCATTTTTATAGTCTCACCTGTGCTTCATTTGTGGCACTTTCACAGGAGCCTTTCATCCTTTATGTTGTTCTCTTCTTTCTTCTTTTTTTTTTTTAGAAAAGCAAATTTGAAATTGCTAATTGCACCTACCCTTGGATGCTTGTGCTGAATTTCATAAAGATGAGATGGAGCCAATTAACATAATGTGCAGACAAAGCTCGTGTTTGAGAGCCACACACACGGGGGATAAACGCCGTAACTTCTGGCATTTTTTTAACAATTAGAAAGGCAAAACATTTGTGCAGGGCTGGTATCAAAAGAGAAGGACTCAACGCACAGTTTAGTGGAACATTTGGTCCTGACTTTACTCAGGAACATTTGGAACATGGAAATTCCTGTGAAATCGGGTGTGTGCATCCAGAACTGGCTGGTTTGGGGAGGCAGAGGAGGACGGGCTTTGTACAACACCCCAGGCTCTCAGGGCCCTTAGAATTCCAACCCTGGCAGCTGCAAAATGTGACAGGACTGAAACCTCTCACCTCTCTGGGCGAGGCAGCAGCATTTATAAATTCTGCTTGTTCACCTTACCACAGCTGATGTGGTAAATGCTGGATTGCCTCCGGAGCCTCTCCTCTGCTGGAAGGATCTCACGTGGTTGCGGAGCTGATAGAAGCAGCGAGGTTCCAAAATTCCCCTCCAGTTTCAGCTGGCTGCACGATGGTGCTTTGCTCCCCGTGTTTCCAGCTGTTGATATCTCACCAAAAGGCAGCTAAAAACCATCACGTGTCCTCCTAATGGCCCCAGGGAAAAAATAAAATCAATTCCAAACAGTGCCAATACCAAACTTGTTCTCTCCTCCCCGTCCTCTCCTTTGCTGAGGTTACAAATTCTCAGTTTTGTTGAGTTTGGAGGCTTGGCTGCACCCAACCGCAGTAAAAATTCATCTGTGCAGAGCTGGGTGCTGTTGTAAAACTGAAAGTGGGGAATTCTGCCTTGGATGGAGCTGGATTCTCTGTGGAGTTCAGCACGGCTGGGATTAACACCGAAAAACGTGGTTTAGTTCTGGTGTCTTTATTGTTTCTTTAGCTTTATGGCAAATTTAGAGACAACAGAAAAAAAAGAGGTCCTAAAATATTTAATTTCTCTCCAGTTCTCTTTTTGAGAAGGAATAAAGGTGGTAGATTGCATGTAAGGATGACTCAACAAATTTGGTTACCGTGTAGAAATAATTAATTGGGTGAAAAGCACAGCAGTTACGAAAAAGGTGCTGTTGTTAAGGAAAGAGACATCAGGAGCTAACTGCTGGTTAAACACTGATTAAATTGGAGTAAAACAGAAATTTTAAACCATAAGACAAAAGCCGGGCATAGAGAATCTCTAGATTCCCTGTCCTTTGGAATTTCTCAAGGAAAGATCAGATTTTATTTCTTGTGGTGGTTGACATCAGTTATTTGACTCAAACCTGGAGGGATATTACAGGCGTTTTCTCATAGCAAGAACAGATAAGAAGAATTTTTATTTAAAAAAATTTGTATGAAAATGTAATTTACTCTTCCTCCGCCTAAAAAAGTGCAAAAAAGTCCCACTTACTACTCAACATCACCATAATATTTTTTACTGTTGATTAGCCTAGTTTTGAGTGTTTGGTATAATTTTATGATGTTGATATGGAAGAGTTCACTGAAAAAAATTGAAATGTTGACTTTTTTGCATATCCCTGTGTTTTTGCTGCTTCCTTGAAGTGGGTCCTGTAATGGGAATGGGTTTCTTAAGCTTCAGCTACTCTGAGCACCCTGGGTGAGAGCTGAGAAATGCCAGAATGGTTCACCTTCACCTAGCCAGGGTCTAGCTCAGACTATTAGTCTTGGCTTATCCTCCAACATCTATGAAAAATCAGCCAGCCACAACCCCCTGATTCTCCTAATTAGTATTTTGGGTTCCACTCACACTCCTCTCCGTTCAGCTCCCAGCAAAGTTCACATTTTCACCCAGCACAGGTTCACAGCAGTAGGAATAAATCCTCCTGTGCAGAGAATTTCCCTTTTGCCTCGTTTTCTGCTCCTGATGGGGGAAGAAGCTTCTCCAACCCAAGGTAATAATTATGTCATTGGCTCTGTGATCCAGCTGCTGACTTCACTTCTCCTCCTTAATAACCCTTCCTGAGTTATGACTTGGCTGCTGTTAGGCTGGAATTAAGTGGCAAACGCAGTGCAAAGGCTCCACAGCAGCCTAAACTCTGTAATCTTGAGAGCAGATTGTACTTTTACCTTCAGAGAGAAGTTCCTTGTAGTGATGTTTCCTTTCCTCGCAGGTGTCAGGGAAAGGGCTGAGGGATTTCCCTCCTGCTGCCTCATGCTTCCATTTGCTCTTCAGTAAAAACAGAATTTGGGGATTTCATCTGGTGGCTTTTCCCAGCAGAACTGAGATTTCTTGGGTGTAGGCTCAGAGGTGGAAAATTCTGGTTAAGCGCTGAGGTTTCTTTTCGTTTTTTTTTGCTTCATTTCAATGGGGGTTTTGTGCTTGTGGTCTGTCAGCTAATTAGTTTTTAGGTAAATTAATCTTCAAGTGACTCTAGGAGGTGGGAAGTTAATTCTCATGAATTCCTGGTTCCTTTCTGACTATCTAATTATTTCTGAGAGTTGTAGGGGCTGTGTTCTAGAAAGGCAGCTCAGCATGGGGTTAAGCAGTGCCCGAGCACAGGAAGAAGGGTAAAAAATTACCATTTTTGACAGGCCCACAGCTGCTTCGAGATTGTCATTCCCCAATTTTCATTTCTGTCCTGTTGGTGTTGTAAATTATTAATCAAGCAGCGATTACCTGTACAATCCCCTGAATTTCCAGAGAGCTTTCTTAATGTGAGCTAACACACCTGTCATGTGCTCGAGAGAAGTTGTGAACTCTGAGCCAAATTCTCCCTTTTATTCTGCTGCTGCATCTTGTTTATGAGTCAAGGAGTTTGGCACGCAGGAAGGAACATCATTCTGCTGTGAATTAAATAGGAAAAGGAAAGACTTGTGATACAGGTTGAAGAACAGAAGAAAACGCTGGCTTGGGTGCCCATAAAAGATCTGTACAATGTAAAAATAAAGTGAAAATTCCGCAGGCACCACGGTTTAAAGGACAAAGCTGAAGGTGCATAAAAATAATGAGGAAAGAATTTAAATAAAAGACTTGGGGAAACAAGCAGATATAAAGATAGCTAAGTGGAAAAAATAATACAGGGTGCAATAATTTTGCGAAGTCATACATGAGTATAATTGAATTTTGGGGATATCTAAGACAAACATTAGTGATGTCATCAGATCTTGAAAAAAGGAAGATAGGCTCAGCTGCAAGGTCTGAGGTCTCTCTGGAAAGATGGAAGATGAGGTCAGACAGGCAGGATTGGGGAAGGTTTGCAGTATTTTATCTTCTTCATATGCAATTGCTAGAGTTGTGTGTGATTTGCCAGGAGTAGGGGTGATGAAATGTGTCAGTGACCAGGAGAAACAAGGCCCCAACAGCACAGGTTCAGTGCTTACCCTCAGAGTGGGGAGGGTGTAATGCCTCACTATAAAATAACCTTACTCATTTGGAAAAACAATGTGGGATGTGTTTTTTCTTTGAGTTTTTACAGAGGAACTGTTACTTTACTAAACCCAGAAGGTATTGTTTTCGTTTTGTTCCCCAGCAGCCTTGGAGGGGTTCGAGACCAAAAGACTAAAAGAGCAAATGTAAAAAATATTTTCCCACCTTCTTCTTGCCTTCTGACCTTTCCAGAGAAGAAAAGCAAAGTGCATCTCACGTTGAGACACCGGAGAGAGGAGCTGGGGAAGGAAGAGGCACCAAGGTGAACAAAAGGGAGTTAAACCTCAAACCTCAGCTTTTATCTGAATGCACGTGGGAACAGAGCAACGTTTGAGACAGAGAAAACTCAGCAAGACGGGTTAAAGCGACAGCTCTCTCACCATTTTCGTGCAGGATCCTTGGGGCCTTTCTCAGTCCAACGAATTTCAGTGCATTCCTCGTTTGCAGCGAGTTCCAGTTCCCCATCCTGCTGGAACACGGGGCTGTTTTCTTTCCACCGCTTCTAAAGCTCGGCTGCATCTGCTCCCTCCCAAACCCTCAAGGCTTGTGCTGCACACTCCTTGTTTTCTGCCTGCTTTTCCCCACCTCATACCCCAGAGCCTGCTTTTCCTTATTGATTTCTGCACTTTCAGCTGCTTTACAAGATGTAACAACTCCTGTTCAGGGCAGAGGGTCTCACCTTGGCTGGGGCCACAGGGATGTAAATCCAAACCTGTTTCCTGCCCCCTGTACTGCAGGTTTTTAGCAGAGCAGAGCACCCAAACCAAACAGATGCCATCCACCTTAGGGACATTTCCCTCACACTCTCGTTTCATACCACTATGAAACAAACGCTTGGAATATTTTGTTAAGAGAAACGGGAATAAACTGATAAATGGATAAACCTTTCTACTATTGCTTGCTCGGAAAGCTGTAAAAATGAAATGATTTGTCCTGTGGTGGTTTTGCAGCTGTGAGGGTGCTGAGGAACGGCCACGTGCTGCTCACTGTGAAGCAGCAGAGGAGTTTGGCCATCTCAGTTCCAGGTGCACAGGGGATGCTGGCACTGATGGCACCTTTGTCTGTTGGTTCAGAGCACAGAGAAGGTCACTGGATTTTCTCAGTGACAACAGAAGAGCTGAGGACCCCAAAACTAGAGGCAACATTAACTAAAAGAGATGGAGAGGTAATTAACCTTCAGACTTGTCAGTATTTCCAAGAACTGTAGACAAACCAAAGAGCACCAGGTTTCCCTGTGTCATTGCATCATGAACCACCCCAGGAAGATTTATTTCTCACATGGCTGATTTTGCTGCATCCTCCCCTTGAAAAAAATCAAAGCAATATAGCTTTCTTCAAAAAAAAAAAAAAAGGAAAAAAGGCAGTATAATATCTTGGTGATTTCTTAAGAGATCTCTTCTCACAGTTATAGGTATCTTAGAAAGGAAATTGATGCATCTTCCTTCCTTCTTTGTGTGTTCTTGGTGCCACAAGCTGTGCACAGCATGCTTTCAATTAATTTAAACTAACTTTCCATCTGCTCCAACAAATGTAGGATTTGAGTGAAAGACAGTATGATGGAGTGACACGAAATGTGCTGATAGCAAACACTAATGTGGGAGCCAGTGTGCTGTGGAAAATGGAATATCCAGAGTGCTCCCTTTCTACTCCATATTAGAGGCTTGCTTTAGTGAAAAATGATTATTGTTTTCAATATTTGCCTAATCAGGATGAGAAAGGAAAGCTTTAGTGCTGGAGATGGTGATTTACATTTTACAGAGCGTGGCAATGTGAGGAGCAGGATGTATCAGATCGATTCCTTTTTAATTGCCACTTTCATCAAGCTTTATGGTATGGAATTATTTCATTATGTTTCTGCACTTAAAACAAAGCCACAAAAATGCTGAATATGATTGGAACTTGGAAAGCTTTGGCTTTGCTATCAGTTTGATCAGAATGCTGTGTATGTTGCAAATATTCTGCTTTTCCCCAACAAATTAAATTCCAACAAAGGTATTTAAATTAGAAAAGCCAAGGCCACAGTAAAACAGCGACAATGGCAACATTCAAGTAATGACACAAACTAAATTATAGTAAATGTGTACAATAAAAGCCTTTTGCTACTAAATGTGTTCACTTTACAGGCATTAATTAGTCCTTTGTGTGTGGGTTTTAGTGGGGGGGTTGTGGTATTGGGTTTTTTTGGGAGGTGATGGTGTTTTTTCTTTTTTTCCAAGTATAAAAAAGGAACCAACTGTGATTCTGGCACCAGCCCTTCAAGCAATAACTATTTAAAGCCATGTAGTAATTAAGTTTTACCTGCAGCCCAACCTCGTTCCCAGCTGAACTCAGGAGAATAAGTTTATGGCTTTTTTTCCCACCAATTTAAATTAGCACGTGAATTCGCAAAGTGGAATTAATTTGGGGCCCTGCTACCTCCTCCCTGTGTTTCTTACTTTAAGTACTGTGCTTTCAACCCTGGTTGGCCTCTTCACCTGGTCAAAGACATGGAAATCAAAATTCTAGGGCTTGGTGAGATGTGCAGGGAGCTGTGGTGGCAGCATTTCTGTGAGCAACACCAGGGAAAAGATAAGAAACTGCTTCTAGTAATTCATGCCTCGAACTCAACACCACTCGCACTTCAGAGCGGATTTCATGGAGAATAATTCTGTATAATCCTGTGTAGATTTGTGGAAATTGATGCCGTGTTTTCATGGCACTTCTGTACCTGCAGTAAGGACAGGTGCTTCTCAGCTGCTGCCACCTCTGTCACCTCAAGCACTGGCAGTTCTTGGTTTGGGGGGTGTTTTTCTGTTTGTTTAGTTGGGTTTTTGTTTTGTTTTGTTTTGTTTTTTTTAAGACATCATTCTTGGCAAGGCTGAGCAAGAGCTGAATTTCAGGTGACCTCATAGCCTCCCTATGGATCAAACTGTGTAAGATACCCTGTGGGTGTAGGAGAGGGCCCTTTGAAGGGCATAAACACTGCATTTCCTTCCTTCCTTCCTTCCTTCCTTCCTTCCTTCCTTCCTTCCTTCCTTCCTTCCTTCC
>VZTF01001216.1:2188962-2221289 GCA_013397755.1 Cnemophilus loriae
TCTCCCTCTCTCCCTCCCAGCACTGTGCCTTCCTCATAAAGTCATGGCCATTTTGGGGGTGACATTTCTTGCTGGAGCTGTTCCATTCTGCAGACAAGAATTATAGATTTCCCAAGGCAAGATGATGTGTGAGTAGGAGCCATTTAATTTCCTTTATTTCCTTTCTCGTTTGCTGCAAACAGACCCAACCAAAGAGAAGCCTGTTCAGCTAAAAGCTGCTTTTCCTCACTAGATATGTTTTTTTATGTAGCTATGGTTTTAAACTCAGAAAAATATGAGGCAGAAAAGTTTTCTACTAATTTTATCTGACTAGCTGAGAGAGTTAAGGGGAAAAAAAAGGAGATTCTTATGGAAGCAGAGATCCTGTGTGTCCCAGACCTTGTCTGCTCCCCCAGTGATGTCGCCTGCTCTAATGGAAAGTGTTAACTTCCCCTCCAGACCTCTCCTCCCTGCTATTCTGCAGGACATTTATACACCTACAGCAGATAATGGCCTCAGGAATTTATATGCTCAACCTGAAACCCTTGTAAGAGAAGTAATTAGACAGGCTTAATTAGAGCTGGCATGACAAAATTTATGTCGGTAAACGTGCCCAATTCTGCCCAGAAAGGCATTTTCAAAGGGCTCTGACTGCTGTGTTAGTCATGCTCATTTTTCAGGCAGTGTGTACAAGTGTATAATATTTAACCACCATTAAATGTTTTTCCAGTTGGAACTGTTTCATGCGGAACTCATCCATTTAATCAATCCATCTCATTCATTGTTACACTGCAACTGGTGTGGCTGCAAAGAAGGGAGAGAAAAGGAGAAAATGAGATGCTCCATTAGAAAACACCATTTGGAAGTGACAGATTAAGCTATTTGAAATGAAGGCAAACGTGAGTCATTTTGGGGACACTTTATTTTAGGCGTAAATTGGATCATTGGCTGAAAAATAATCACTTGGTCCATCAAAGACATAACCCAGAAATGAGGTGGAGAAAAAAGTTAACAGAGGATGAGTAATAGAGGTAGGAGAACAAGCGTGTAGCAAGGCAGGGAAGATAATACAAGTTATTTAACACGGCAAACAATGGCAGCTAATGGTAATTAACAGTTAAGTGAACACATTTTTCCCCTTAAAAATCTGGTGTTGGTGTCAGTGGGCCTTGCCTGACTGCAGGTGTCGAGAGGGAACACGGATCTGAAGGGCTGACAAGGAAGCAGGAAAGGATTATCAGAGCATCACTCTTAGGGGGAGAGGGGATGTCCAGGAAGAAGAACTAAAATTAAGGATATCAGGAAAAATGTGCAGTCTCCTGGCTTGTGTTTCTAGACCTTTCCTGTGCCCAGCAGAATAAAATTCCTTTATGGACTTATTTCTATGTATGTTTAACCTGTAGGTTCCAAATGCCACACTGTTGTCAGATTAATTGCACACCAAAACACAGCCCCTTACAGCTCTTCCAAGGTGAAAATTGTGTCCTTAAACCGTTCCTGGGTATCTGCACATGCCACTGCCCCAGCCAAGGCCACAGCAGCAGAGAACTCTTCCAGGTTATCCTAATGCCTGGTAGCCAGAGCAGCTCCCTGCTAAAATCTGTTCCCAGGTGTGGTGGCACAAAAATTTTATTTAATGCAGCTCCAGCATTTTTTGTATTGTTAATACAAAGGTATTGTTTTCTGCTGGAATAATAATTAAAAAAAAAAAACATTCTGAATAATAGCTCAGGTGTTATTTTCAATAATATTTTGGGACATGATAAAAAATAATATATATCTGTGGTTTAACCTGCCTGCTTGAGGCGAATTACCAGGCTCCATTATCTGGTTTTTCTGCTTGTTTCTGAGAAGCTTAATTTGAAACAAGGCAGCCGTGTATGGAGTGTATACATTCACACAACCCGTGTGGGTGCACAGCTCTGCAATCCCCACAAGTGGAAGGTGTTTTCAGGCACAGATTATCCTGCGTAGCATACAGGAGGCAGTAATTCAGCTATCAAAGATTCGGCATTCCTCACTCAGCCGTGGCAAATTTTCTCTGTCCCCTCCCCATCCTCAGGAATGCTCATTCCTTGGAATAATTCTGTGTCCCAGTCATGAAGGATGTGAAGAATAGGATTTAAGGTTGAGTACACGTGTTTGTGACTAGAAAGAGTCACTCTGGGGGCTTCTGGGTTCAGCTGGGAAGTTAAATTTGTGTGGCATTAACATTAAATGCAAATGCCCCATCCTGTCCAAGGAGGTTGATATGCAGGGAGAAGACCATGGTTAAGAGGACATTAATCATTAACCATTATTCAGAGGCAGTTTGCATGAGGCTGCAGGAATTATAAAAAGTATAAATTAACACTGGAAAAGTCAGCTGAGTTTGAAATCACCTCCCTTCCCAGCCCCTGTATTGTATATATGAGTAAGAGCTGGGTTATTTTGGTTTTTAGGGCTGCACTCATTCCTGGGCCACTGGATGGATAGAGAAGTCTTTTAATTTTTATAGTAGGCCATTGAAAAATACAAATTTATCTATAATTCATGTAATGGTTGAAAGCATGTCATACTTTAAAAATTATTTTGCATATTAAGTTTTAGCTTCACAGTCTAAAAATGTTGACTTTAATTTTTAAACGTTTAAGCTATTTGATGGTTACAAGGGAGGTTTCTGGAGTACTGTTGAGTATTTTGTTCCTTTTTTTTGTATGTTTGTTTTTTGTGGGGTTTTTTGCTTGATTTTTTAAAGCAAATCTTTCTTAGATGATCATGGTACCTTAGAGGTAATTGCTAAGATTAAGCACCTGGCTTCTACAAATTGTTATCTCAATTCACATCCAACTAAATCCGAATTGGAACATATAAAAGAAGGCTTTCTAGAATTCTCTGAAAATGCTAAGATATTTGTGTACTCCAGTTCACCATATTCTCATTTTTGTCTCGGTTTCTGTGGCCTTCTTTTAGATTAATAAACAGGCTTTCGAGGCTCATGGTAGGTCCTAGATAAGGTGCAAAAACGATGCTAAAATATGCGGCGATAATTGGGTGTCGATTTAAGAACATGTTTGCCGTCGAACAGGTGCCTGTTGTTTGCTGTGAGCCCGAGGTTATCGGTAATGCGCTGCTAACAGGTTCCCGGGGGGCTCCCTGCGCTTCCTTTCACACTTGGACGTTGCAATATTTGCAACAGTTCTCGGAGGTCAGAGATGTCCGGGGGACTCCGGCAGGGACAGCCAAGCAAAATGTTAATAAGGAAAACAGAGCAGGAGCTGAGCCAGGATTCAGCTGCTGCCAGGCTCCGTCAGCGCTGCGCGGCGTTGACGTGAAGAAAAAGAGAATTCTTTCATCTCCTACAGCCCTAAACCAATGGGGATTTTGTTAATTTATTAACAGAGAAATAACAGAATGAAGTACAAGGGAAGGCTTGGAAGGAGCCGCTGTGTTAGGCCAGGGACACCTCTCTTGAACGAGTGCCTGTGAATGGGTTTTGCTCCTCACCACGGCTAAAGAACGCAGTGTTCCCACGTCAGATGGGAGTGTGGCATCCTGCAGAGTCATTTGCAGCTCTGCAAACTCCCAGAGAAATTCTGGCATTAAAGCTGAGCTGATCTCACAGTCTCATGCTTTGGTGGAAATGCCCCAGCTGTATAAATGTAAAGCAAGACTCGAAAGGATTCCCAAAACCATAGGCCAGACAAGGTTCAGGTGCTGAGAACATCTGAGACCTGTGCTCCAGCTCTGGTGGGAGCAGTAAATATTGGAGTTGTGTTGTGTAATGAAAAACTGACCTCCACAGGGCACAAATCAGAGCTGGCTGCTTTGTGATGTTCCCACCGAATTGCACAACAAGACTCAGACTTCCGGGGGGAGCACCAGCACCCAACTTTAGTTTGGCTTTTAGTCTGAAACCCATCCTGGGTTTGGATGTAAACAATTGTTCTTAGTAAATCTCTGCTATTGACCTCTCTGTGTGATGCTATCAAAAATGAGGGGCAAATTTTCATTGTCTTGACTCCTGTGACATCCTACTTCTAAACAGGAAAACTGTTGGATTGAGGACTTAAAAATACAAACAACAGAAAAAAAAGGGGGCTAGCAGGCTCCTTCAGTGGTATTTCCTTAGAAATTTTGCATCCTCTTTCAATTCAATTGTGAGAAAAGCAGCAAAAAATCCTTCCCCTGAAAGTCTGGTTTATACCTGGTGAATGTCTCCTGACTCACAGGAAACTGGGCAGCTTTTAAAAATGGTTCATGGCACAGCAGCCTTTGGGAAGAACAAACTTACAGGGATCTCCTAAAGGGAAAAATGCTCCATGGCTGAGGAGCTGAGCTGGCTGAGAATTCTGGTGTTAAATCTTAGGGCATTTCAAATTTTTTTGTTTAAAGGAAAGATGCAGAGTGCCAAGAGCGGGTCTGTACAGAAACAAAGGGGGAGGTGTGTTATGAGGTGAGAGATGAATCTATTATCTTTTATCTTTTAGCCAGACTGTGTGGAGACCCACAGAATACAATTCCCATTTCACTCCCCTCTATTTCCTTTGAAATTGAAACCAAAAAATAGAACCTTCTCAAAACCCTAAAGTAGAAGGAGATCCATCTGCCAGGCTAATCAAGATGATTGGTACAAATCCATGCTGCCAACTGTCCCCACTTCCACCTCTTTAAAGGTATTAGAATTGCCCCAATTCCCATATTAATTAGTTCGTACTATGGTTTAATTGCATGTTATTTTTTTTTTCCCAATGAACTGAGCTCTTAATGAGTATTCACTTTTTAATAAGCAATTAAAAAATAGCCTATTATTTTGTGTGTGTGTGTAATAATGAAGCTCATCACCTCAACAGCTTATATTTATATGTATACATATTTTATTACTTTGATCTGAACAATAAATCTAGTACACCTAATTATTTAGCTTTGTTGTAAATGAGCTATACCTTCACTAAGTGATGGTGCTTAACTGCATGTAATACCTCCCTCACTTATTTAGCTTAAGCAGGAAGAAGAGCTGCAGTGGCAAGAGGACTTTGCCTAAAATTGAAGAAAGAGCTCGAGAAAACCAGCCTCGGATTGCATCCACTCAAGCCCAGAAGAGATGCGAGTACAGCACTCATTTACATTAGCTTCAGGTACCGGGAGCTTGTTTGCTAAAGAACAAAGAACCCGGTGCCAAGGAAAGGGAATTAGGAGTGTGAGGAAGGGCTGAGCTCCCCAGGTCTGTGAGTGATGACAGACAACTGCAATTAAAAGTAGATTTATTACAGAACTGATGAAAGAGAGAGCCCTTGTGGTTCTTCTACGAGGTGCCAAGTGATGGCAGGACATCAGTGCCCAGAAACCAGAGCGTGAGGAAGAGCGGGAAAAGTCCAACCAAAGGAGAAAAAACCTTTCACAAACAACTGTTGTTTCATTTGCTGGGTGTCTAATCATGTTGTGCCAGTGCTGACTGGCAGCCCAGCACAGTGTGGGTCTCTGGGAAGGCTCCAGCTCCCTGGCCAGTGCCTGTCAGAGGTTCTGGTGAGAGGCGTCTGCACTGTGGCGCTTTGGCTGTCACGGCTTTGTGGCTGCCCTTGCAGGAGGGTGAATCTCTACCTGGCTCCACTGCCAGGGTGGTTT
Organism: Cnemophilus loriae; assembly: GCA_013397755.1. Lineage (NCBI taxonomy): Eukaryota > Metazoa > Chordata > Aves > Passeriformes > Corvidae > Cnemophilus > Cnemophilus loriae. Next base: position 2,194,546 of record VZTF01001216.1, read on the forward strand.
GAGTAGGGCTGAGGGTACAGAGGGCTTGCCCAGCTCAAAGGATTCCTCGCTAGAGCCATTTGGACTTTGCCTTCTCCGTGCAGAATCCAAGAACAAGCCATTTCCGCATGGGTTAATGCGGTTTCTGGCACTGGTAATAATGGCACAACTTGCCAGGGGCTGTGCCCAGGCTCTCCAACACTGGGTAGATCTAATATGGTGTAGTTAATGGTCACAGCTTGTACATGTGAATTTAATGGCACAAAAAGCCTAAATCTTTCCTTTGGACACTGTCTTGTGACAAGGATATTTTCTAATTACTGCAATAGATGGTTTCTACTGTGCTTTATCTACGGACTCTGTCACATTCTCTGTGATCCCCACATGAGTTACACATCCCCCATGTTGTCCTTTTTCTTTTCAGCAATCAAGGATATGAAAGGCTGGGAATCTGTTAATTGGGGCCCTTGTTCTCTGGAGGTTTTGCTGGTTTTGCTCGGTATGATACATGATGTCAATTAAGTTACCTTGGAGAGGCAGGGAAAAAAATCTAAGGTCTGTATTAGCTCATGATGACTTAAAACCAAAGGAAATATTTTATAGTTATATAATTATTTTATCTGCTGTGGGAGAGGTCGTTCAGCTCTTAGACTCCTGGGGTTTTAGTGATGACAGTGGGAACTTGGTGTCCAAACCCCACCAAAGACTATTTCCCTTGGTGCCCCCCAAGCCAATACTGCACACTGCAGCCCCAAGGCTGGTTATAATCACCGGTTTTAATTATATGACACACTTAATTACAAATGTCCAGCTATGCTTTGCTTTCTGAGTTTTCAGCATACCTGGCAGTAATCAAGCAGTCTGAACTCTTTTCCTTGTTTTGGACAGCCTGTCTTGGAAAGTGCATCCAGCCACGGAAGCGGTGGGGATGTCCCACAGCTGGATATGGAACAGTTTGCTGGGGAATGAGTGCGAGCAGCGAGCTGTGCTGCCACAGACAGCTGGGTTGTGCTGGGCTGCAGTCGCCCACTGCAGAAACCACGGGAGCAGCAAAAGGTCAGCGGGCGCCGGCAGGAGGATGAGCAGAGTCCGGCCAGAGGCGTGGAGGTCGAGGCTCCCAAAAGCTTTGCAGCAGGAGCAGCGACCCTTGCTTTGTTTCTGCAGGTAAGAAGGTTGTACTGAGGGCAGAGGGATTGTTCTGATTTACTGCTGCTGGAGAAACCACAACTGGGCTGAACTGTGCAGAGCTACCAGCTAACAGCAGTCTGCAGTCCAGAACGGGTGGGGTGAGATGAGACATGGGAAGGTTGAAAGGGCAGCACGAAACCTCCCCCAGCTAAAAACCAGTCAGCATTTTCTCTCTCTGTTAATGCCTCATTGCTTACGATTTAACTTTGTGCTGTTTCAAACCTTCTCTCAAGGTACAAGGCACAGCTTCAGTTTAGGACAACGATCTCGGCTGAGACCAAAGGAGGTGACACGCATTTGCTGTGGCTTTCAGGTAATGACCTTTTGCTCAATTACACCACAAGCTTCACGTAGGCTCTTTCATCCTCTACTTATTATGGACCACATGAAAAAGCCCCTTTAGATTCAAAGCCTGATAAAGCATCAGCAATAGGCAGGAGCTGGAGGTGGGTCTCGGTGACAGAGAGCTGCTGGGGCTTGTACTCAAATGTTTCCTTCAACTGGTGCTCTCCCTCCCCAGCTTCCTCTATTCTCACAGGTATTAAAAGGCTATTTTCAGAGATAGTCTACCTTTATTGTGGCTCTGTCACTTTAGATAACTTCCTAGAAGATCTAGGAAACACCTCACAGGAATTTCAGAAAGCCAACAGGCTTTAGGTTTATGCTGGAACAAGAATTCCCTGGTAAAGAGGCGTTTGTTCAGCCAGCTTCAGTGTTGTTTGTGCAGCTCTTGTGTCTGGCTGTTCTCTCTAAGCTGAACTGATGGTGGTGGTTGGGGAAGGTGACGAGGTGAGGCAGAAAGGAAATGCACAAAAATCCATGAGAGCTCCTGGCTGAAGTCCAGCCCGGGAACATCTGGTTTGGGTTTGGCTCAAGGCAGCCTTTGTAATGGAAATGGGACTTTAGGCGGCGAATTACTGTTGTTACCTGAATACTCAGCTGCTGTTTTCTTGTGTGATCAAACCTTTTTCTTGTGTGGTCAAACCATCCCTGGAAGTGTCCAAGGCCGGGTTGGATGGGGGCCTGAGCAACCTGGTCTGGTGGAAGGTGTTCCTGATCTTTAGGTTATTCGAAAGATGATTTTTAAGGTTCTTCCCAACCCAAACAATTCTCTATCATTCTATTTACCCCTCTAAACTCCCGACTCTCATTCTCAAACCACATCATGGTGAGGTGAAGGCTGTAATTTATCTCCTTCCTTAAGAACATCCTGGGGTTTGTGATATCTAACACAGGTTATTCCATTCCTTTGCCGGTCTGGAGGGCATTTTGTGTCCCTCCATCTCTGCAGCCAGGTCTACGTCCAGACAGAAGGTAAAAGCCCATACATCCTTTATTTGAGCATTTCACAAATAAATTACAAGTTTCTTTGCAACCACGTCATAAATCAAAACGTTTATTTACACCTCAGAAACAGCAAGCGATTCAGCAACTAGGGCCCAAAGGAATGATTAGCTGGAAAAGTAGCTGAATTAAGCATCTTGAAAATCAAACAAAATATTTTCCTCCTTGCTTGGGCTATTAAAAAAGAAAAATAAAAAAACATAAACATAATTAATCTTGATGGTAACTTAAAGGGACAGAGATTGCTATGGGACAGATGTGATTTTACAGGAGGGTTCTGGCTGAAATGGCAGTAGCAACACAACTCGTTTGTGCCGAGTTCCCCATCATAGTCCCCCAGACACGGATTGATTCCACAGCCCCAGTCCCAGGCAGGGGGTGTGTGCACACCCAAACACCCAGCCTGGCTCCAGGCTACATCCATTTCACCCCAAATTACAGAGTACAGTCCCTTGCTGATGCACAGGAGGAGTGTAATGTTCAAGGCTGGGTGAAACTTTCCCAAACAGCTGTCCCACTGAAAGCTCGGGAATGAGGAATTCCGGCTCTAAACCCTTCCCTTCCCACTACTGGTGACCTGCTGATCCACAGGCAACTGAAAATGAGTCAGTAAACAATGATGCATATCTTCAAATGCTGTAATTGTGGTACGAGGGGGCAGCTCAAGGTGGCAGAAATACAACAGGGGAGTTGGGATAAGCCTGGGGTTTAGTGTGTGGGCTTTTTGCCTTTTTTATTTGCTTTAAATCACACTGATTCAGAACATGTAGCCCGTGGTGTCCCTTATCTCATGAATTCATCCCTAACTGAGGGAATTACACTGCTTATTCCAAGTCCCCGTGTTGCATCAGTCTCCTTCCACCTGCATACATATTATATATATATTTATATGTGTATATCTCTATATATCTACATATATACACACATAGCAGTTGTGCAACTAGAAACTTTCCACTGAGAGTGGGGGAGTGCATCCATCCCACTGGGACAAACCCAAACCAGCTCGTGTGTCCTGGCGTGAGGCAGGGGGACAGGGAGTCAGTGGGTTATGTGCTTTATGTAGGAAAGACTCAGCTCAATCTGCTTTAAATAGAATAATGATGATTACTAATGTACACTGCATGTTACTTCTAAAGATTATAGAGCACGGAGTTAACTGGAAGGAAATGATTGCTGTTTTATTTTTCTTGTTGTTAGCTTTGGACTGGATCTCAGACAACAGAGTTTCTAGAGATGCAATAAAGGCAAGACAGGAGCAGAGTTTTGCTTTAGACTTGGTGTTCTCAAGCCAATGTGACTTTAATATAATTAATTTCTTTAAAAAATTAAATGTGACATTTTTAAACCTATTCTGAAAGTAACTCAGCCTTTAGAACAAATGATGTAAAGTCATTTGGTACGGAATTCTGCTACAAGTGAATTAGTAACATTTGAGAAGAAAATTGGCAGCTTTCTCAGTGTGTCAGACAAGAGGCCTTTGCAAAGAAAAGACACAAGTTGTCAATATAATATATGTCTTTTTGTAGTGATAAGGCATTTAAGATAGGGCCCTACAAACTGCTTGTAAGTCCATCATTTAATAAATGAGGTTTGTATTATAGTGATCCAAAAAATGACTATGTAAGAGAACAGGACAAATTATTTGGCCTCAGCTATTTCAAATAAAGGTTAAACCAAATTATTCTGGGAGCTTTGGAGACGCTTTCAGCTGGCCAGTGAAGGGCACGAGCCACGTGTGGGTGGCTGGGTGTCACAAACCCCAGACTTCTGAGAATGTGTGAGCACTCAGCAATCCTGTGACAAATATTGCAGTGTTGCTGTTCACAGCCGACCAGCAAAAAGCAGCACGTGGGGAGGTTTAGATGAAAAATTTCATCTAAATATGACTAACTGAATCTCAGTTCTGGTGGTGGAGCTGCTGCTTGATTTCCAGCAGTGCAAACACGATGAGAGCGGGGCTCAGGGAGCGTGGCAGCCAGTGTTCCACCCTTACCTAATTTTTCTCCACACCCAGCAGGAAATTCAGCTCGTTTCCCTTTGTTTTACTTTTCAGACCTACAGCTACTGAGCAAAATGGACATTAATAAATGCACACAGGCATATTGGGAAAGCACACACGAGGAGCACAGACCAGGGTTCGATTAGCCAAGCACACCCAAAATGAGACCTTTCCCTCGCTAGTAAACCCCTCTCACTGATTGTTATTCCCAATTTTTGTTTCTACAGCACAAAGCCTTTTCAAGTGAAATGGTTTTTACGAATAAAAAAGTTTTGTGCATGCTACAAAATGATAATCAACAAGTTCACTGCCTTTCCAACTCTAGACAGCATTTATATAGCTGCAAACACAGACTGAAATAAATGTTGGTGGGAATAAAATAGCTGGGTAGGAGTAAGGGATATGTTATAAAAACAGCAAGCTTGGCTGAACAAATATTAAACATAATCAACTATTAGAAAATAACACAACCAATTCTGTAAATTTCCTGCTTTTCCACTAGATTGTAGAAAAATGGATAAATCACTGTTGCTCCTTTGTTTCAGGAAATTTGCATCATTTTTTTGAGCCAGAGGTGACACCCTGCACTCAGGTAGGAAAACTCAGATTCTGCTGTGGTTCCTCGCTCGTGTCGCGCTATGAACGCGCCCCAGTCTGTGTTAAATGGGGAGAAACATTAACGTGGCAGCTTCATCTTCTCCTGATGCTCAGCTAGGCCAGGGATGGGCTCCCTGTGGAGCCTGGGACACTTGGGAAGTGGGAAGTGGGCTGGGAGGCTTTAGGGAAGAAGCAGAAATAAAGGGGAAATGGAGGCTTGGATGCACCTCGGGTCAGAGCTTCAGCCGGACTCTGACCTCTCTCCACATCAAAAGTTTGCAGTGGATCCAAGAAGAAAGGTCTTATCCTTGGGCACAGGGTGGTAGAAAGAGTCTTCCCACTGTCAGTGAAGCTCCAGGCAGAAAAGTTTTCTCTTTGTTCCTCATTTTGGATGCCCTTGGAATGATTCACCAAATGCTCTGTGAGCCTTGGTTTAAAGCAGGGAAGGGCAGAATTCTCTGGCACTCGATAGAAATGACACCAAAATCAAGGGGGGGTCTTTCTTGAGGTGGGTTTGGCTGGGTGGAGAGAGGAAAAAACCAAGGAGAAAAGAGTATTTGTGGGGGAGGGTAATAAAATTTCTTTTATTCAAGATAGAATTTCTGTAGCTCAAAGCACAGGGTGCAGAATATCTTTGGGTGCATTCATTGAACATACACGTCGGAATTCCAGAGGTGCCATACAGTGGTTAAATTGTCCCTTTTGGATAAATTTGCTTGAAAATAATGTAGATTTTTTTTTTAAAAAAAAGGCGTGACTGTTGATGGCAAAGCAGCAGCACGTGGTCAATACAAGGCATGGGCAGGGAGAGAGAGAGAGAAGCACGCCCATGTTAATGTTTGGGATCAGGCACGTCCCTGCTGGGCTGCCTGGAGCTGCCAAAGCCACTCCTGGTGTCCTTGACCAGCTCCCATGGACCCTGAAATGCCGCTCCGGTGACACAGACCAAGAGGCTTCTGCAGGGACCAGGGATTTTTACTTGGTCAGGACTGCAGGAGTTAAGCTGGAAGAGAAAAACTGGTCTGAAGGCAGCTCATATCTTATCAAGAAATCTACAGCGTTAGGAAAGCTCACAACACAGACTCATTTTTCCTCTGTCGCTGTTGTTATTACTCCTTTTGATTAAAAAAAAAAAAAGGGAAGAAAGAAAGAAAAAAACCCTGTTTCATATTTGGTACAATACAGGAAGTCAGAGAAAAGCTATTGTACAGCAAATTTTAACCACCAACACACATTTAATATCTAGTGTAGCATTATGGGAAACTGAATGTATGTGTGGGCTTATTTTTGACGTTTCCAAAAATCTTTACTATTGAAACATAGACGTGGTGTGGAAGATATGCTCATAATCTCACTGTAGGAAGGATGCCATCGAGTATGACCCATAAGTACTGGAAAAATGCTAACTAAAGAATGCAGCTGCAAAGTTCTATTGCATAAGGAAGCCTTCTCGTTTAAACTTTAAATAAGCAAGTTTATTAAAATATTCTAAGACACTTACCTTACCCTAGTTACTGGCAAGCTCTAATAAAAGCCACAGTCTGTCACTAGTATACTTTTTGTGTTAATTTTATAAAAATTTGGTGTGAGCTTGGATGGATCATTTACAGTTTATTAACAAGATGATCATCTTCATACAGTTAGAAGGATTTTTTTTTTTTTTTGACCTTACATGCTCACAGAATAAAAAAGGATCCATATTCATAGAGAACAAACACCCTTTTTTCCCATGTCTGCAAACGAGTGTGGTAAGTTTACACACACAAAGAAATGCTCTTGTTACTCTTAACTGGAAACTGTGTGTACGTGTGTATGTATGTATATATATACCCAAAACGATAGATCTGTGTGTTTGTGAGGGGGTTTATAGAACAGGGCACCCGTGCTGCTCCTGGCACAGAGGCTGACAGAGAGACCAGTGCTCTGGCAAACGCTGAGCGCTGCTGTTTGACTCAGCTTCTCACCTGCAGAGCTGATAAAAACATTTTGTCACCTGCCCCAGCGAACGTTTCAGCCCTCGAGCCCCTCGAACCAGGCTGAGCTGCACACGGGTCACAGCTGGCTGCTCCTCCAGCATCCTCAGCTCCCTCCGGGGCTCAGGGAGAGCAGTTCAGACCAGGAGCAAGCCCCGGGGACTTGCATTTCTTGTTTGCTGAACCTGAGGTACGAGCAGGGCCACGTCAGAGCCCTGGGTGGGCTGGGGTGGCCACGGGCTCGCCCCTCCTGGCCACGCTCCAAACGCAGCAGGTTTAGCCATGGTGGAACAGCTACAATTCATCTGTGGCCGTATCATTCTGCTCCCTCCCTTCGCACGCTCCAGATGAACACTTTACAAAAGCTAAACCTGTGGTAGAACTCTTCTCTCTATATAAATATATATATATATACATACACTCATACATATACAAATACTAACCCACAGACAAAATATTTTCTGAACAGTTGAATAGCAACAAGTCAACAGATAGAAAAAAATGGAGTCAATCTGGTTGTTTTGTTTTTTTTTTTTTTTTTCCCCTGCTTCCCCCAACGGTCGGGTTTGGATGTCATGGTCTTTTAACATTCAGAGAAAATTTTGAGTAAACCTTGTGTCCTGCAGGAGGAATCCAGGGCTAAAGGGCAGAGGGGTGGAGGCTGTCGAACACCAAGGTACAGTCGGGCAGAGTGAGTGAGGTTGCAAACTAAACTGGAGCAACTGAGGCCGAGGAGTGAAGAACAGTAATTGTAAACTGCAGTCTTCAGATCTGACGGTTTTTTCCTTCTTCTCGTTGCCGTGGCAACTCGGTAGGACAGCTTCAAATGGCAGGAATTCTTACAGACCTAAAGGACAGGAGATGGGGGTGAGTATTGCTATGCAAATCACAGGATCTTTCACCTCTTCGGGTTTCTTTTTCCCCCAGTCGAATCTCTGGTTGAGTGCACGGACACCGCCAGTAGTTAAATCTCAATTATCTAGCTCCAGAAGCAATTATTTGTGACTGCAGAAATCTCCAAGAGGAAACCCCAAAATGTCACCTGGGGAAGTCAGAGACCTTTGTGGTGTAATTGTGGAAGACGCGGTGTGGAGGTGTGAGGATAAATCCTGAGCCGGGGACACCTCCATCAGTTACATTTGTGCAGGAGCACAGGGAAATGCCAGCCCCTCCCTCCCTGCACACCCTGACAAGCAAAGAGCAAACAAACAAACAATATCTTTTGAAAAATAACACTCTTATAGTGACTCACAGTTCGTGAACATACCAGGGAATAAAAGGCCCAGTGTATCATTAATATTGCTACAGAAATATAAGACTTACATGGGGTTTTTATTAAATAAAGTGAAGGTGGCACTTGAATTCCATTTTAGATGGACACGCTGATAATACCAAGGCAGTAAAGAAATTCAGAAAGGGGAGTTTAGGAGCAAATCTAACGTTAGCTGTAGCTCACACTCAGCCTATAAAACCAGGGGAAAGACACATCAAAACTCTCTCAGCAAACATTTATCTAATATTTGTTGCATCTGTACACTGAAAAGATTGTAATATTGCAATATTGATAGTTTTGTCACAGCCACAGAAATGTAATGGTCGGTGTTAGATGCTGGTTTGTGCCCTTTAAAAATTTTTAATGATCTGTTTGCCTTTTAGGGCAAATCTAATTTAATTTAATTATTGATCAGGCTGTTTTGTTTTATCTGGTTTTTTTTCTTGTGCTCATTTGAATTGATGTTAATATTGAATTCTGCACCAATGCAGGCACCTGTGTGGCAACACCTGCCTGGCCCCTTCCCTGCAGCACCTCAGTGCTGGTAAACAAAGGTAAATAAATCAAATTAGGTGTAAGAAATCCATAGAGGGGCTGATGGATGGGGCTCACGGAAGTGAGAAGTTAAGCTGAGATTTCCAAATAGGACAAAATCTGGAATTGCTTGGCATATGGATTTTTAGCCTGCTGCTTAAAGAAAAGTTCTGGCCACAAAATCAGGATCCAGACTCACATATAGGAGATTTATGGTCATGACTGCTACATTCTGGGTATATTTGGATTAAGGATTCCAGCTAGAACTAAATTCTCATAAACAACCTGATCTCCTGGGTAGTGAAAAGAAAGAGTCTGGGACTCTGATCTCACAGACAACCTGAAAAACAGCATTTCCAGATCCCGGTGAAGCTTAGTGTCATTAAAGGGCATTTGTTTAATCCTGGCTCAAAGGAACTGACACCGGCTCTGGGATGGACGAAGCTGCTGTGAATCCTTGGGAGATCCTTGGAGATCTTCCTGCTAAGGACAGGCGCTTGGACATGATGAATGAACAGCAGCCGTGGCGCTGAGTTTCTGTACAATCCACAGGCTGAAACGCCACCAGAGAAATGTGTCAGCACGGAATTTATAAATATCCCACCGATTCGAGCAGCCTGTGAACCGCTCCACCAACAGCCTGCAAATAAAGGGCAGGATTCGGCGATTTACGTGCGCACCTGAAGAAAAGCTTGTAAATTTTACATTATATTGACAGACATAATCAATGTAACTACCTTTCCTACACGTTGCCGTTCCTGAGTAAAGGATGTACAAACACTAGTTAGTTCAGCTTTAATTATGAATGTTTTTCCTTTACTATTTCTGGATCTATTGAAGGGCAGTTTCTCCCTCATGATCAGCTCCTGATCCTCCCTGTTACCCCTCTTGCCTCTGCAAGCACCACCCCATTCCTTACTCTTTTACCTACAATCCTTGCCTAGATATTCTTTCACTGAAATTGCTTCTCAACTTCATCCTTTCTTGCCTTTGATCCATTTAATCACATGCCTGAAAATCTGATGTTACCTTGGCTCCCGGGACTATCTCCTCCTGTTATTTTACGATTTCTCAAATCACTTTTCCAGCCTGTCCTTCTGTCTCATTCGTCCATTCCAGTTTTTTAGGAAACCTTTTTTCCCCCCACTTTGGTTTCTTTCCCTTCTCATTGACACCACCCATTCCTGCTCAGCAACCACATCGGTGCTGACAGTTCAGAGCTCTTACTCTCTTTTCCCACTTTTCCATTTAGTCTAAAATGTCAGCCTCTAGCTCTGATACCTTTTGGATGTTTTCCTGACAGCTCTGCACAGCTACAACTCAGCTCTTAAATCTTCCCCCTGAAGCACTCCCTTCTAGTCCTTCCTTTGATTGCTCAGGACAACACCATCATCCTGCCTCTTGTTCAAGCCTGAAAGCACAAACAAACCAGAGGAGGTTTTTGGCATCGAATCTCCTTTCTGGGTCTGGATATTTAGGTTATGTCAGTCTGGAGGATTCTCTCTCACACGTTGTCCCAAAGGGCTTTTTGTAGCCATTCAAACAGCTAAATCTCCTGCCCAGGCTCTCAGTTAGGTTTGCAGCATCTTTTCTGAGCCTTTGACAAATTGAGCTGCTGTGTGCTCATCTCCTGCCAGCCTTGTGCTGTACAGTGCATTTTCCTGCTCTGCCACTTTGACAAAACCTCTGTGGCTGTGGCTCCCTCACTGCCTCCTTCCCCCTGCACGTTCCTGGGTTATCTCTGCAGGACCTGTTTTTCCTCTCACTCACAGCCCGTGGTGACAACTTCCCCCGAAGTGTTTTCAGAGAAACCTGGGCACCTGCCACAGAAAGCTGTGTCCCAACGTCTGCTTCTGCTGACACTTCCACAAAACTCCTGGCACTGGCAAAGGGTGCCAAGACTACTCTGAATTCAGCTAAGCCTTGACTGAAGGTGTGCTAAAAGGATTATCTGATTCCAAACACTGCCTGGAAGCCACTAATGATGACTGACCCTTTTGCACGGGTAGATTACTAAAGGAGTAGTTTTTGCCTCTGAAAATCAGATTCAACATTCACAGTTACGTTCTGTGAGGTTTCAGTACACAACCATCATCGGTAGGTAAGAATAGGCAAGATCAGATCTATCTGGGTTCTTTCTATTGCACACAAAATTGATTGGAAATTGCTTCTGTCCTAGAGAGCGTCAGTCTTTTAGTTCCTGTGGTTAATAACAGCATGTTAGTTACAAATTTACTTTGTACAGAGAGTCTGATAAGGTCACATAAGGTGTTAAATGGCCAAACATTCTGGCCAGAAACTCCCTTAACACAAAATCCACAGGAATCCAGCATAACCAAAGTATTGCCCAGAAAACTCCACCCTGAATGTGAGGAAATCCACTGAAACCAACACAACTGCTCTGTTATGAACTCACTGGGGAGCTGTGAGCCTCTGGTCCATATTTAAAATCTCTCTCTTCTCCCAGCTGGATTTCCAGTGTTCATTATTGTTTCCTGTATAGGAATTGTAGTTTTCTTGTTGGCTTTTCTTTTTCTTTATTGTCCCCATAAAGAAGGAATAAATGAAAGTTCCAGAAATGCTCACGCAGAGCCAAATTTTTAGAGTCCACTTCTTTTCTGAGCCCCAGCTCTAATCAGCTCACCTGGAGACTTCTGGTGTTTATCCACTCACTTTGATGGGGTTGCATCGGTTTTTAATTTTTTTCTTTTTTTTTTTACCCATTCTTATGTATTTTATAACACAGATGATTTAAAGCTTGCAGCTGGCAATAGCTCATGAAATTTATTAGTATTTAAGGAATACTGTGAGCATAAAATCTGCAAACAATGTGTGCAGGGAGCACATTTGCTGATCGATGAGAACTGTTTCTTTTAAGAACTTAATACCCTGGTAAGCCTGTGCCTGGCAGGTTTAGATCTTCACACTAATGATAATTAGGCCTGGTAATTATTTTATTTTCTTTTTATCGGCTCTGTCTCCATATCTGGCCTCAGCACTCAAGGATTATTACACACCATGTGTTGTTTTAGATGCCATTTGACAGAAATTACCCACAACAAGTGATTTTTTGCCCAAGGCACCCAAGCCACAAAGGTGGGGTGGGAATTTTTGCTCTTACCTGGTCCCTCCCACCTTTCCCTTTGGGTACCTGGGGATGCACCAGCAGCATTAAGTGAGCACAGCTACAGGGAACTTATTTCTCCAGAAATATCTCTCATTTCAGTCTCTAATGTGATCTTCACCAATTTTATCTCACAGTTCTCCTCTGCTCTTCTACCTCTTTGATACTTGAGAGCCACATTCAGCCTCACTCCTTCTAAGATAACAGTGAGATAGCAGTGAAAAAGGAGGGGTTATTGCCATGTGTTTCTGAATTATTACATTTGTGGTTAATGGGCTCAGATAGGAAAGCACAGCACGTTCTCACAAACAGCTGGTGGCTGCTGGCATCGGGGCTTTGGCCTTGGAAGAGGATATTTGCTTCTGCTGGTCAAGAAAACCGACAAACACTGTGAGTTTGTCTGGATCTAATGTACTAACAGCATTATTAAGAATAATTATACTATGGGGATATAGTTCTAAATACCCAGTTCAGAGCAGGGAGGCTCAGGACATAAAAACTTAAATGGAACAAGCCCCTCTTTCTACTCCAACCAAAGCCTACTGACTGCATTTGGAGTTGATGTTGGTGGCCAGCTCCACAGAACAGCCCCGAACGGGGCTTTCAAAAGCTGATTTGGTTTGAAAAGGTGCAATTCACCTAATTCAGCCCAAGGGTTCCTAATACTGGCTTCTTCAATGACTACAGAGACAGCTCCTTGCCTCTTTCATGCTGGGCTAACTCGAGGTTTACTCTTCGTGTTGATCCACACAACAGAAGAAAGTGGAGGGAAAAAATGCACATAATTTAAAACAAAGATTGCATAATCTTCATTCCAGGAAAAAAGCAGCTGATAGGATGTAAATTCATTCCCTGTGGCTCAGGCTGCCAAGAGCTCATATTCCAGCAGAACCCTTCCCTTCACCAATTAGCAGTGGTGTTTGCAGAACTTCTGATCTCAGCAAATGCTTTGGTATTTCCCAGCTTTGCCTGTTGCAGCCTGAGCTTTCTCTGAACATATTTACATATTAGTGACTCAATTCTCTGCTTATTTTAAAAAAAACAGGTCTAAATTGAGTCATCAAAAGCCTTTGAAAGATGTCTTCCTTATGAGACCAAGCTCACCCCTCTATTACACAGACTCTGCTTCTACATTGCAGTTAAAACCTCATAAAAATTAAAGGCATTTAAGTTTCATGCTGACCTTCTGTACAGGAATGAGCTTTACCCAAAATGCATTCATCCTTTAATTCCCATTAAAATAAGAGAGTTAACGCAGCTGGAGTTTGGAGTTCAGCTCATGCATGCTCCATTTCTTTCAATTACCCTTTCATCAGAAATATTACATTAATCTGGCGTAATTAAAAGTCTACATTACATCATGGACTTTATTGAAACCTCAGTAATGCTAAAGAGGTAACAAAAATGATGGAAGAGATCAGCACTGTGTTTCTGATTAGGCAGCTAATCAACATCCAGGTACTTCTTTCCTGGATTTACCATCTAGGAAAGGTCATTAATTAGATGCTTAGTTATTAGTTTAGCCTTGATGTAGAACTTAGAAAAATAGAAATCACTTTCACGTGCATCACTGGTTGATTTGTCACGGGCAGCTTTCAACACCAGAACTTTCACAGTGTTTGCACTGTGTGTTTATAAATTATTATAAATTTCACCCCAAATCTCACTGAATTTGAGGCACTATTCCCAGACAGATATCCTGTGTTTTCACTCCTGAAATTAAGAAATTTTGGGTTAATATCAGCCAGAGCAAACTGGTGATCTCACTGGACATAACACCTTGGGGAAAGGTTTATAAGGACTCCAAAAGTAAATGAGTTTATCCTGAAAATTTGCAGCTTAAAACATCACACACAATTTGTTTCTCATTTATGTGAGCAATTATTCCAAAGTTGTTAATGACAGGAAAAGCACCGAGTGCTTTAGGGCTGTGTGTGTGAAATGAGTGGCCCGTAATCGTGCTCAGAGCCTCGGTGGGCTCTCCTAAATCAGTGCCAGTGTTGAAGTTCAGGAGCTGAAACGCCGCCGTGTGCTCTGCAATCAGCCCAGACCGGCAGGGCGCAGGGGAAATGTGCCAATCCCAACCCAGCAGCTTGCACAGGGGGACCCGCTCCCCCCGCTGGGCTCATTTCACCTGTGTGACACCAGCAGAGGAGATTTCCCTGCTAATTTATTATAATGATATTTATTATAATATTTATTTATTATTATTTATTATATTTATTATCATGAGACCGCAGTGGCTGAGCCAAAGCAGGGCTGGTGGAAGCCAAAGTGCTCTTCTGACCCTGGCAAGGGCACTGCTGGATCCTTGTTTGTGACTCTCCTCTTCCCTGTCTCCCTATGTAATGAGCTGTTCCTAAGAAGTGCATAAAAGAAACATTTTCTGAAAGAAAATATGCTCAGATGAAGTAAAATTCCGACTCTCCTTGCTTAGAAATTCAGAGCCATGTGCTACCCAGCCCAGTGCTCCTGTAGGATTATTAAATAAAATGTCTTCTAATATAATTCCTGTTCTCCAGGGATATGAAGGATCTTACTGGGAGAGGGGGTAGATTTAGGGCAGAACAGCCAAGATGTACTCCATTATTATTTTTTTAAAATTGATGTGAATTTCAGTTGGATGCTTTGCCAAAGCAGTGTTGCCTTCATTTAAGCAATAGGGAATAAATGCTTCCTTCATTTTTCAGTTCTGTCAAAACTAAACAATTGCAGAGGTGGCTGCCTGCAGCCTGCATGGATATTTTCCCATGCTCTAATCTGATAAATTGAACGGAATGGTTGAAAACATTCAACAAGTGAAATGAATAAGTACAGTTTTGAAATAGCAGCATTGAACAAGTGTGCTGATTTTTTCATATGGATGCTGAAAATGAAATGTATCAACTGTAGCAGGGAGCCAACCTTTTAAAGGACTGGAAACTGCTCAGGCAGTCAGATCTTATCTCCCACAGCAGCACAGCACAGGTTACCATCAGTTTTAAATAAGTAGAACATGAACAGTCCAGACACATTCAGATCTGTAGGTATAGACTAAACCGAGCTTGAAATGCTAAATTAATCATCTGAAGAAATTCTGGTTGAGTAAGAATAAAAACTAGAGGGAAATATTGTGCTTAGAAGCCACGGAAAAGGAAAAACCAAATTAGAAAATTGCCAGGTTTGGCTGTGTTGGTATCAACCTGCTCATTTCAAATTTTTTGAAGAACTACTCCTAAACGTGGCACTTACCTAAGTACCAACCAATGACGTATCCCAATTAATTATATGGATAAAGCAAGGCTTTAAGATGTAGTCTGAAATATTCCAAACATTAATGGCCCTTTTAAAGGGCTTTATAAGTATCCACTGGGTATTACAGAAGCAAAGGCGACATCGTCAAACCTTCAGGCACCACGAGTCTCCTCCTAATCTTTAATATCCTGCCCAAATCTGAATAGAAAGCTGTTTACATTGAATTATTTGGATGTTATAGAGTGGGAAAATATCCAAGGATAGACACAGTGAAAAGAAACAAACATCCCATGGTGTATAGCGACCATTAATGGCAGAAAAAAATACTTCAACTGGTCATATATTCAGTGCTAGTTTTTAATCCTAGGCCACTCCAGAGCAATTCTGATGATAACTATCTGAAATTCGATATTTATGCGGCTTTAAGAAGTTGTTCAGAAAAGAAATACAAAATATTATACATCAACAATTACCGTGAAGCACTGTTGAGAAAATGAAAACATAAAAGCCTTCACATGAATTCACAGCGCTAAATGGTCTATCAAACCAATCTCTGCAAATGTCCGTTTCATGCCTCCAGAATGACCATCAGGGATAATATTGCAGCTCTTAGGGAAGGAGCTGCATTTGCTGCTAACGCTGCTCCCTTGTGCATTCCAAACACACATCTCCTAAACCGTCCTATTTGTTCACCTCTGCCCTTCTGGAACGCGTTTGGACAGCTTCGAACGTGTGTAAAATGCCATTTGCCACCTAATTGACTCAATAAAATGTAGTGTTATTAAGCGCATTTTAAATATGCTGATGTGCAATCTGGGGGCATTTCTGCTTGTCTTGTCTGGTGTACAAACATCCTGTCCCCAGTTATGGACATCCATATGGATTTCTGGGCCTTTTCAAGCCCCGTTAACTTTAGGGGGGCTCCCAAACTGCAAAATACATTGCAGGACTGAATAAACCTGCAGAGAAATCAGAAGAATGGACACAGCTCTGTGTAAAAAGTGAGATTCAAATCAAGGCTGGCTCGAATTGAAGCAACCCCTTAACCCCCAAACCATAATTTCCTTAATAACCAACCAATCTCTAAGGGCACAAATAAAAATGGTGTTTTTCTCATACGGGCCTTTGAGAAAGCATCTATTTCAGTGATGTTTAGATGCAAAAATAGGAATGTTGATGTGGAACAAAGCATCTCTAACAAAGGTCAGAGTGATGGATATTGCTGCTGTTATTATTGGGTTTAAGAGGTGAGATTTACATCACTGGAACTCACTAAATATCAGCAATTCCAAATTATTTGGAGATCATAATTTTAGGTACCTACGTGGTTGTGCTCTAGCACAAGAATGCATCTCAAACTAGAACAATGCGAAAAAAACCCAAAACCAAACAAACACCCCAATAAAGCACCTTTCACAGCAAAACTCTCCCCATTTTGACAGTTTTGAAATTCTAGCCAAAATAGGGACATTTCACTTCTCAGAGATTGGAAAATATATCTTGCAAACTTCCTTACTCTTGCTGATTAAACTGATCTGTTTTTGAAACTTCTTTTTAAATAAACTACTCTGAAAAGTAGAAAATTGCCGTAGAAGATTAAAAGGTGCTTAGGCAACCTAAAAGGTAAAAAAAAAAAAAATCGACAAACCCAACCAACAAAACAATGAAGCAAACAAGTTTTGGTTTTAGCAAATTCACCTATTGGGAGCCCTTGGTAAAAAACCCCAACAAACCCAACTAACAAAACAAAGAAACAAACAAGTATTGGTTTTAGCAAATTCACCTATTGGGAGCCCTTCCTCTGATGCTTCCTCTTTGGAACTGTACGGACCAGGGATGAAAGTCTTCTTTTTTTCTTGGGTAAACCCAAAAACTCTACTGTAAAAACTGAATCATTGAGCCTTGAATTAAAAAAAAAAAACCAACCTGACTGTTTAAAACTAAGCCAGGCAACTCAAAATAAAGGCTGAAAAGTGGGAATGTGCAGGTAACAAATCTGCACTGCTAATGGAAAGAGCAGCGACCTTAAAGGTCTGTTCCATTTGAAACCTGCTCTGATTTGTGTTATTCCGGTGCCTTTCAGGAATGCATTGTTTCACTTTTCAGCCATTTGATGTTCCTGCACAAATTACATGGGGTAAACAAGAGATACAGGGGCTGCTGTTGCTTTGAAAAATGAGCTGGGTGACAGATAACACTGCAGGATTAACTCTGCCTCTCCAGCCTCCTGGAAATTCAAACCCACCAGTTTAATATAATTCGATTTGGGTATTTTTTTGGTAGTGGTTTAATTACAAATACATCATTTTCAAGGGAAAAAAAAAAAACCCCACCTGTATTTTTTCTATTGGCCCTATAGCTTCGTTCCTCAAATCAGAAAAAAAACAATATAGTGAGGGACAGCCAGCACTAAATAGGAAAAGTTTGTGGAAATTAATAGGAAATTAAATTCAGGGGTATCTCCAAGGCTTCTTTGCAATCGCAGCTCAGACATCTGTGCGAGTCTCTGTTTTTCAAACACACCTGAGGCCTTTCACCCTGACTTTAACAAATTAATTGCAAGGTAGAGACCTCCAGCTTATTTAATTTCTTTATGGCAGCATTTCCCCTGTAGTCTGGCACCTCACTTTCTGTTCAGAATAATGGAACACTTTACTCATTTCAGCTCAAGTCAACTTACAGCTTTGTAGTCCACTGGCCAGGTGAACAAAAACGCTTCTTATCCATGGTTGAAAGTCAAAAAAGATGAAAAATTGGGTTTTTTCAACATGAAGTGTTCGAATCCCAGTCTTTTTATAGGAAGGAAATTTAGGTAAAATATTACTGACATGACTATTGTGCCTTTGGTTGTTCTTTTATTCCCTTCATTCCACACATTTGAATCTAACGTGGTCTTTTATGTTGGCAGAATATAAAAGAAGATATGAAATGCAATTACCATTCTATGATTATGCAATTAAGTGAAACAGTTATTATAAAATCAAAAGCCCGGAATTCAAATACTCCTTTAAATACTAATAATAATATAAATAATTTGTAATAGATCTAAAGCCTAGTTCTGCCAGCCAGAGTGGCTCTTTCTCAGTCTCCCATAGGGCCTGGGGGAGATTTTGTTGCTGACTTTGTTATGGCAATATGCACAAATTTGTTTTCTGCTTGTTTGGCTTTGCCTCCATCTCCATCCCTCATCCTTGTGGAATGTTGTAGCTGCTCTCTCACTGAAAACACTCAGGAGCCTTCCAGAGAGAGCCTGTTTATAATCCTGGAGGTGTTGGTGACAAGAATTCTGAACAGAGCTGGTTTAGCTGTGTCACTTGGAAGCACGAGATGACTGAGACAGGGCAGCACTCGGGGACACCATGGACAGTCTCAGAGCCAGCACCAGACACGCTCCTCACAGATTTTCACTTTCCCCCACCCGCTCTCTTCCTCAAGTCACTGATTGCTGTAGTCCCTCCTCCCTGACAAGGAACCCAGATTTCTTGTGCATGTTTTTCTTTCCTCAATCTGAACGACTAAATTCTGAATTATATCCGAACATTTGGTCCCATCTCCACTCCAGTAATGGCAGGGAAAAGCTGGCAGAGGACAAAATGCCACTACATGAAGTCTCATCTTAAACATGGGGGCTGCATTAATGCCAAGTGACAATATTCTTTCCAATATCTGCCACCATTACCTATTGTAACTTTGGAAACTCCTCTGCCTGTCCACTCTCCATCACTCCAGCTTGGCCTCAGTGACTCCCAGTGGTAATTAGGTTGAATACGAAATATGCAAAAATGCTCCTTTTTCCAATCAGCTCTGTGTTCGTCACCTTTTAATTCCACCAAGCACCTCATTGTTTTGTTGTGCAAATCTGCCTATATACTTTGGCACCTTATATTTTCTATTTCTGGCTGTCAGGAACTCCTAAATTTTTCTTGTTCCAACTATATCTGCCTTTCCAAGGGCTTCTGGGCAACTCTGTAGTCTGTATCCCATTATCCCTCAATATAGTGAGCACAGTAGGACATCCCCAGAACGGCAGGAACTGCTGGGTTTTGCATCCATTTCACTTTTAATCAGGCTCTTCACTTGTGTGCTCAGACACTTTAGAAATCTGCCACATCTGACTTCTTTCATGATTTACGAAGGAGGCACATATTCTAAGTATAGGTAATAATTGCACCATTTAAATGATAATACCAAGATGTTTTCTATAGGAAAGATATTCCTGCAGGGCTCCTTTACCACGAACAGCTCTTGCAGAGGGCTATCTATCCTCACACCAGATGTCAAATTCAAGAAGAAATACTTTGGCATGAGTAGCAAAGTTCATTTGACTGAAGGATTTACCTCCCAGGAACAAGAGCCTCATAAAACACAAACACTGAGAGCAAAGTGAGCCACGTAAGGGCTTTTGCTAAAATTAAACCCATAACTTGCCACTAGAAATGGGACGTTTCATCTGTTCAATAAGCACTAAAGTTCTCTTTGTTTTTATGGCATCGTAATCTTTGATTACTCTGATAAATATTTGGACTATACAAAACATTGCAATGCAGCTAATCACAGTTATAAAAAATCTGTGCGTGGAAATGAATTGGGAATGGGATGATAGCAGCACATTTCAGAGGAGTTCAAACACAGAACCACATTATTTTAACTGGCTCCCAGCCTCATTCTTTTCTGTCTCCATGCAGTCATTCACACCTGAGGAAAATGCTCGGGAGAGTTGTGGTGCCCGCTGGCTTTGCATAGGCACGGCTGGGTAACAGCTCCAGGGATGGAATGACAGCCATGGAACACCCTCGGGATGCCAGGGGCTGTGTTCCACCCACAGCTGAGCTGGACAAGACCCTCAGCCAAGAAGAGCAACTCAAAAAGTGCTTTCCAATACTTAGAACTGGCTTTACAATTCAACCTAAGGAAAATGATCAGACTTCTCGGTGGGGACTGTAAAAGACCAACATGAAAAAACAACTTCCCAAAGCAAAAAGCTTTTCTCTACCTCATTATATTCTGAGAAGATGCATTAATGTAAATAAAGTTCAAGTGCAAATCGTGTCAGATAAGAAAGTAATTCCGGTGGTGAAAGTCACGCCTAGCGTAGCACCAGCAATGTTTATGAAGTGGCAACAAGGATATATTTGAATCAATGGGCTGCATATTTATATCACTGCCGCAATGGTGTCACACCCTGTCAAATATTTTTAACATATTGCTCCTAACAGCTGAAGTTTGCGTTTGGTTCCGGCAGACTAAAGCCAGACCAGCTGAACCAAAGCCAAAGCAGATACTTTAGATGTCACTGATTGAGCCTAAGAGCATGAATTTGCACTTAGCATTTATGTAGTCCTTTTCATCTTCAAAGAGCATCACAAACTTTGGCTGGTACCAGCTCGCTCACGACGACCTTCCTACCAACCTTTCGGGATGAAAGGAGCCTATGAGAAGGAAAATACGGGCAGGATGTGTAATCAAGCACACAGCAAGCCTCAGATGTGGAAAGGATCTCTGCCTTGACCCCTGCCCTGCCTCGTGGCAGATTTTTTTCTCACCATGGCTGAGGTTTGAAGTCACCATGCAATGTATTCTGGTAATATAAAGTGATGGTAACAGTCCTTCAACAGCAGATTTACTATCATAGTTGTAGGAAACAGCTATTCCTTTGAAACAGATAGCAATTCAAAACTAACACTGCATCAAAAATGGTGCTGGCAGCTGTCACAGGACCAGCCAGGGACACATCCAGCTTAGATTGTGGATTCCATGGCTTTGAATTCCTACTTTTGAGTCATTTTGGGATTTTTTAATTTTTTTTTTTTTCACGTCTTCCAATTCAAGCTAGCTTTCCAAATGAGGTTTGTAAACTTCCTTTCTCAGAAACAGCAGAAATTTCTTTCACCTGTCAGTTCTCTCTGCCTTCCGACCCAGACTGGCCATTTGATTATCAGCTCTGGGTGGTTCTAAGCCCAGAATCTCCAACAAGTTCCTCGTGTTCCAGTCACTTGCACATTTTCCGGGGAGGAATAGATTGAAGCAGACAGTCCTCATTTTCCTGGTGACCCAGAACAGCCACTGTTACACGAACACCTTTAATCTCCTCTTTCTGGGTTTGAATTGAATTCAAGTGGGGAGAGATGAAAGCAAGCGTTGCACAAATCTGCTGCTACAGCTGGTACTTCTTAGTTTATCGTGTGTCAGCTCTGATTCTCTTTGATTCCTCTTAAAATTATTACTTCTATTTCTTAATTTGACAATCAGGCACTCATTGCTTTTTTTTTTTTAACTATTAAAAAAAACCCTCCCCCCACCTTTCTCACAGCTATTCCCTCATGGAAAAAGAACCCAAACTTACAGCATTACGATATCAATGCATGAATTTAACTCCTCCCTTGGAGAGTTTTCTGATGCAGAGCACAAATGGGAAGATAAACAACGTTACTTACGGCTCAGCAAAAGACTTACAAAATAAACTGAGGAGTGAAAGGAGGATTAGGGTCAGGCTGATGTGGAGAGCATCAGTTGCACTGCAGTCCATTTTGGATTTCTTGCAGGTACACACTTGTAATCTCAGTTCTGTGGTGTTGGTCAGAGGCGGTTTCCCAGAATCTGTCACTGAGATGGGGATGTTGTAGTTGGCCTTTTTCAGGTTCTGAAGGAGGACGACCTGGGCATGAGTATCTGCAAAGGATGAGGGAAGAATTAGACAAATGTTGGTTGTCTGCAGAGGCAGAGGAATCTGCAAACAATATCAGACATGCCAAAGTTAGTCATGCAAATTAGGAAGAAAATGAGAATACGCTGAGAAAAAACCAAAAGAATTGAATTGGAGGGAAGAAGAGACTGTACTGAAATTCTTTCATGGGCTGAAACCCAAAACTTATTCCAAACCCCACCAAAAGAAAGACATCTAGGAGCCCCTTTTGTTTAAATATATTACTTGATCTGCAAATTATTGGCAGAAGTTGTGTGTGATAACTAATACACTAACGAAATGCTAGGGCACGTCACCCCCAAAATGACAAGAAGAGAGAATAAATTTACTTGCCAAACGAAAAAATAACCCTTCTTGCCAGGAAATACAGGCAAAGCTGCTGAACCACTTGCACAATTTCCAGGGAAGGGAAGGGAAGGGAAGGGAAGGGAAGGGAAGGGAAGGGAAGGCCCTTCTGAATCCACAGACCTGCTCTGCCTGGGGAATTGAGGGTCACAGCAGCCATCGGCTCCCATGTGGGGGTGATAATTCTTTCAGGGTGTAACAGAGGGGTGGTTTAATGTTTAGAGAACAGCCAAGAAAACAGCTCCTCCCCTTTGTCCTGCAAGCAGGTACAGGCATCACATCCATCTCTAGTTTTCTCTAAGACTATGACATGAACTAAAAGATTGGAGAGTGGCGGAAATAGACAATACATTCCAGAAAAGAAATAGGAATAACCTACACTAAAAAGAAACGTTGCTCTTTGTGCCCACAGTTTGTCATACAAACCTTCTGCAGTTTCATGAGCCTCTTACCATTCATGTAAAGTCCCAGAGCACTGGGGTTTTTATTTGTGAAGGGTTCAAATACTTAAAATCGGGAAGTTTTTTGAGTACATTGCTAAAGCTCATGCAAAACTCTCATGCTGTCCTATAGCAAAGCCTTGTGTGCCTCATGAAAACAAATCCTGTGCCATGAAATACAGTGATCTTACTAAATTATCAGTCATTAGTAGCCCCTCACTAATGCAAGGCTAAAAGAAGAAAGTTCAGCCAAAATAATAAGAAGAGAAGTTTCAGGTTTCAGAACCAGTGTGTTCCACAGGCAGCTGGTCCCAGCAGACCCAGCCCGGGGTAAAGCAGCAGCAGTGGGTCCATCCCACAAGATTTTCATGCAAAACTGCTCCTGACCTCCCACAGTGCCTCAGGGGGAGCACACTGGGATGGAGAGGTGGGAGGAATGAATGCACAATAATCAAAGTTCCAGCCTTACTGTTAAGCCTGTTGATTCTCCACAACTTTTCTGGGCCGGATTGCTTGCTGAGCTCAAATTTGAATGGATCTGTGTTGGGGTGAAGGTCTTTGTCCGATGCTCCTAGAACCACTACCCTGAGATCTTTTGCATCGTCACAAACTTTTGCCAGGGTTGGATA
Organism: Cnemophilus loriae; assembly: GCA_013397755.1. Lineage (NCBI taxonomy): Eukaryota > Metazoa > Chordata > Aves > Passeriformes > Corvidae > Cnemophilus > Cnemophilus loriae. Next base: position 2,217,908 of record VZTF01001216.1, read on the forward strand.
AAGGGATGGGACGTTGTCATTGACATCCTCCAAGGTGATGTGCAAAGTTCCTGTACCCGTAGCAGGAGGGTTACCTATAGGAAAAAACAAACATCTGTTTATTAAATCATATTTCCATAAACTCTTTTTCTTATTTGCACCTGCAGGCTTGCAAAGGGAAATAATTTTTATTGTTCTTACCTCATTTATATGGAAATTATTGCTTAAAAAACCTGATGAGTAACTCTGTAAATTCATTGCTGATTTTCAGAATGAAGCCTGTCTGATTCTCTACAGTATGGAAAATTATTCTAAGGAAACCTCTGGGAGAGGAATATTTTGAAGTTAAAATGAGGGTAGGACATGAATAGATAGATATCTGGAGCAGAATCTGTTCATCAGCACATACTGAGAGAAACACACTGGGACCCATCCCCCGGATAGATAGCACAGGATTAAAAAAATCAAGAATAAGACGAGTAAGAGGAAAAGTGTCAGCAGAGAGGAATCAGGCTGTGTGGTGGGTGCCCAGAAGCAGAACAGCACCAGATCATTCCTAACAACCCCAAGGGCCACACGCGGTTATGTCAGCAGAAGCGAAACCTGTCAGAGGCAGCTGTGGGAAGTGAGATGGGTTATTTACCCCGTGTTCGTGGCAGTTTCAAACCTTCTCGAATGATTTGCCAGCCTGCCTCAGCCCTGACCCCAGGCCCAGCTGCAGAGGTGAGGCTGTTGTTTATTCACCACTACAAGGCTCTGTGCCAGGGCTGTGAGTGACAAACCAGCCCCGCTGGCTCTGGGGGAGCTGGCAAGGCAGAGTTTGCCTGCCGGGAGCCGGGCTGGGACCAGCACCTGATTTCAAGGGGTCACAGGAGCTGACGAGGGGTAATAACTTCCAGTCACTGCAGACGTGTGCCATGGCTGAGCCAGTCACCCACTGCCTCCAGCCTAAAGCACAACAGCTCCTTTCAGCTCCCTCGGGCACCCCATCAAAATCATCTCAAAGTTTTCTGAATGCACATTTTGTCCTTTATCGTAGGCGGCTCTTAGCGGGGTCTCATCTGAAATGCTGCACTCGTGGATTGTTTATTCCTCTTTTTTTTTCTGGTTTAGCACGTGGGAACTGTGATCCCTGCACTTCCCCGAGCTCAAACCCTTCCCAGAGTGGATTCAAGAGGCTGCACTTAACCTGTGCAGCACCAGGGCAAGGTGCCGCAGCATTTGCAGTTCAGCCCTGCAAGAGGCTCCCTTCAGCACAATCACCACAGCAGCCCAATAAACTGGGAGTTATTGCCGTGCTGGGAGAGCATCCCAAGGCAGAAGCAAATACCCCGGGGTCTGGATCTGATAAAGTGCTGCCTGCAGCAGAACGCAATTAGTCCTTTCAATAACAAATGTTACTGATGGTGACACTTCATCTGTTTCCTGCGCACAGAAATGCATCACAAAGGCAGAATGTTCATCCTTCTCCAGCCTTGCCCTCCCTTCTCATCTCGCACTTTGTCATCTGAAGGGTTAGGGCTGAGTTCTTTTTAATGAAAAAGAAACTATTTTTCACTTTTTATTGGACTAATTGAATTTGCAGAAAGACTCCAATACGTTTTTTGTTCTTGATATATTATTAAGTAAAGTCATACGGCAGAATGGATGAAAAGACATTCTAGTATTTGAAATATGATCATAAAAGCCAGCCTTTCATGCACTTAATTAAACTGCTGTCTTTAATTTTGAATGCATTATTTCCACACTGGACTGATGATAATGTCTTATGCACTGCCCTTCTTATCTTTCTCTGAAGTCAGTAATATTAAAATCTGCCTTTTGAAATGGAGAAGCCAACAGCATTATGGATGTCCTGCTATTTTGTCACACGCAGATATACTATGTTCTCCCTGCCATGCAGATGTTTCACTCTTTGTGTGGTTCAGAGGCTGGGCAAATATTACACACAAAAAAAAAAGAGAGAAAGGAAATTGCTTCCGTCCATTTCAATGACTTAGTCTCTGCTTGGTTTATTTATAATGATTTAAACAAAAATCTTTCGGTGATTTATGAAGACCTCCAAAAGAAAAACAAGCAAATGTCAGGGTCATAAAGTGGAGCTTGTTAACACGCATGTCATAAAAATGTGACAAGGAACGAATCAAGCAAAAATGGTCACACCACATCCATTGGGAATATTTGACTTCCATAAATTTGACAGTATTATGCTGTTGGAATAATTCAAAATCCCATGATCTCCAGGCGTCTTTGATTTTGAAAGGAAAGTTACCCATAGCATATTTTAATTCCAAAGTAAAAGTTTTTAAGATTTGTGTTGTCAATCCTTGTGGCTGAAAGCAGAATTAATGAGCAAAGCAAGACCTAAGGGGTCCCACAACCCTTGGGAGCAGCTTTTCCCAAGAGCTCTGATCCCATCTGCCACTGACCAGAACTGGCCACCCCTCCTGAGCCTGAACACTTGAAATATTTAGGTGCCCTTAGAGCCTTTAGGGACAGAGACAATTCCAAACTCCCACAAGTGGCACACCTGGGAATAAACCATGGCAATCATAGGAGTGGAACATCATCACTGATGTGTGTAAAAGCTGCTGAAACACAGGCTGGAGGATGGAAAATTTCATGCTAAAACAAAGTGAAAACTTTGTGGTGAATTAAATCTCCAGTGCAAGAGGCTGTTACCAGGAAATGTGGACTTTAAATTAGATTTTAGTGCTACCAGCATAAATGACCATGTTGCTACATTCAGTTGAAAAAATTAGTTTTAAAAGAAATATTATAGAAAAAGATACTTTGTATAATTTTGATGCTTGACTCTTAATGAAAAGCTGTACAGAATAATATCAGAATTATTAGTGTAAAGTCTTAAATTATAAGACCTCTTTGGAATAACTCAAGTGTATTTTTTGCAATTTTTTTCTCTTAGAATAAGGCATTATTTTCTATTATTTAAATTATACTGTAAACTAAACAAATTTGATATAATAAGAGTATTAATACAATTTCGTTTAATTTGTGAAAACCAGCAGAAAATCCTCAAGAAATATTCTCCCTTCTTGTTTGATTTTCTTGTAGTTTGACACCAAACTTAATCTCAAGTGGAACAAGTTGCCCAAGGGACAGTAAGGATTACCAAACACCAAAAAAAGTACTTTTCCACATGCTGTGTGAAAATGGACTTTAAATAAACCAGATGAAAGTCATCTTGCTTGAAAATGAGGTAAATTGTTTAGTGGCACGGCTGAGGAACAAAGCATTGATGACCAACCAACAAGAAAAATGAAAAGCCCTCCAAGTCCAACCTTTGCCTGAAGATCAAACCAAACCAAACCAAACCAAACCAAACCAAACCAAACCAAACCAAACCACACCAAACCAAACCACACCAAACCAAACCACACCA
>VZTF01001216.1:2221362-2257080 GCA_013397755.1 Cnemophilus loriae
CAAACCAAACCAAACCAAACCAAACCAAACTAAACTTAACCAACCAAACCAAACCAAACCAAACCTCGGAGTGTCACCTCCAGTGGTTTCTGGAGTATTTTCAGGGGTGGTGGCTCCACCACTTCCCTGGAGTCCTTCCCTTCCCTTGCAATACTTGAGAACCCTTTCAGGGAAGAAATTTGTGCTGCTGTCCAGCCTGACCCTCCCCTGGCACAGCTCGAGGCCGTGTCCTCTCCTCCTGTCACTGTTTGCCTGGGAGAAGAGCCTGACTCCCACCCTGCTGCTGTCAGGGATTTGCAGAGAACCGTGAGGTGTCTCCTCAGCCTCCCTCAGTGCTCCTCCCACGATTTACACCCTGCTCTTCAGACAAGGACTCTGAGAACGGTGCTCTTCATGCTTTCTAATGATGCTGCTCTGAGAATCTAAACGCTAATTTCTGTCTCATCCCTCATGCTGGTTTTTTTCTCCCACCTCCATATGGTGTTTTTCTGCTCAGAAAATCTGTGCGTGCTCGGTGCTTTGGCAGCAGTGCCCTCCCCGCAGGCAGGGATCCCGTGCAGACAGCCCTGCTCCACCACATTCCGTGCTCAGGATGAACCCCATTAATGGTTCAGCCAAAGCAAATGGGACCAGGAGAGTGGGAAGACACCAGAATCTGGGTGTGCTGCTCGCAGAACTGCTCTCCTCAAAGCCACATGCTGACATTTACTCTCTAATTCCCCACGAGTTCAAATTTCCTATGCATTTTCCATATGTATTAACATATAGGTGCTTTGTAAAATAAATAAAATAAATAGTCTTCCAAAGTTACAAGCCTTCATTCATCCCCTCAGATAATATATGCAGCTCCTGTTTTTGAGTAATTACATTTCAAAAGAGCACAGCTCTTTCAGCATATCAAATTGCTACTGACATATGCCATCCGTCTTAAATACTGTTTTCAGCATTCTAATTTCTTTTTCTAATCATGAGTCCATGATGACAAATTAAAACAATATTTTGTGTGCAATTCATATTTTACTGAAATTCAAAATGGCAAGAAAAAGACGAGTCTTCAATTTATTTTCTCTTCTCAATTAATACAGCAATTAAGATAAGGGGTATAAAACTGGCTTAATTGGGTTGCCATGGTAACTAATTGCCTGATTTCTTCAAAAATGGTGTGTTTTAGGTGGAATCAATCTATGGTAATTTAATTACGTACATCATGGAGCCAGAAGACAGGTTAGATACACGTAAGGAAAAGTTCTAATTGCAAACTGCCCCACATCTCTTTGTTACTCCAGCTTTTTCGAGGTGTTGCGTGTTACTGTTCATCACACAAAGCACAGAATAATGAGTTTTCTTTTTAATGATTAGCAGTGCCAAGACCTGCACAATAAATGGGATTCAGGCTTGCTTGGGTTCAGCTGCACAGGTGGGTTTTCCATGAATCGAGCAATCAAAAATAACCAAAGATTTTGTTTCTAAAGAGATAGAAAAAGCTATACAATGGGATATTAATTCCACAAAAAAGAGTGATTATTGCATAAATGAGGTAAATATGAGGATAAATTATTATTCATGCCTCTTAAAGGCAAGGGAGAAACTAATTTTATCTTTTAAAGATTTCACACATTTTCCAGGTAATTTTTAGCTTCACCTCCAGACATGGTTTACTCCTCCCTTACTTTTTCTAGGTTGTGACTCAGCCTCTCAAAATACAGGGGAAAAAAGACCTTTCCTGGAGAGTTTTTAGCATGGCTGAATGAGGAAAACAGTGTTGTGCTTTGTGATCCTCATCCCAAATATTCCAGTGATTAATAGAACCTGCAGGGCGACGCCACAGCGCGGTCACACAGCGCATCTGGAAGGTCTGTCCCACAGAGGGTTCTCAAACCCAAATGATTTCTCCTCTGTGTTTCACACCGTGTGTTCGGCAGAAAAGCTCCCAGTAACGCTGTGACACCGCACTGGGCTCAGTGATTAGAGTGCTAAACCCAGGAAATAAAATGATCACCATTGTTGGCACTTTTGTTAATTGAACGAAACCTCTGATGTTCCCCAAGTTTGCATAAACCTGACTTTGCCCCATTATCAGCTCATTCTCGGATTAAACACAGTTCATGGCACTTTAATGTGTTAACTCTGCTGCATGGTATTTCCTACCAGTGTTTAATTTCTTCTTCAGTAGGCCAGAGACTTTATGTTCACACAGGTCTTTAATAAAAAGTTTTCAAATTCTAAAGACTCTACGTTGACCTTTTACTGAAATCAAATGTTCTGAGAAAATTAAGATATTTCTTCCAAAAAGTCCTTTTTAAAGTGTAATGCGCCCCCATAAAAGGTCAAAATTTATTATCTATAAAATTAACACTGTTTCCATCAAATTTGCTGTTACACATTGTTTTAAGGGTGTATGGGAAGATACAGGAACTGTTTAGATCAGGAATAACATAATTCATACTTAACTACCTTTACCTGCAGTTAATTTGATAATGCTGAGAAATAATATCATAAAGGTCAAAAAGAATCTCACAAAGAGCTAAATTGTTTCCTGCAGTGGAGTGACTCCATTTCCTATGCCCCATTCATTGTTACTGTCCCCCTGGTAAAGAACAGGTTTGTGATACCCCCAAAAAAGATAAAGACGTGATGGATTCATACAAAGAACCACCAAGAACAAAGCTCCACGTTTTACTTGTGACAGAAACATCCAACACTTTACAGATGAAAACAATGCCCCGGCACCTGCTCGCTGCACTGAAGTGTAACAACGAGGAACCAGTGCCTGCTGGAACTGATGACAGATTCCCTACTGACATCAGCAGAAGGAGGTGGAAAAAGGATCACCGTAGGGTTTGTTTGCAGCTGTCTCCACTCCTCACCCAGGACAGCACTCGAATGCAAGGTCACTTTATAAAGAGGTGAGCACGGAATGCAAAGGGACAGCAGAGCTTTTCTGTAACCATGTAAACTCTAATGCCATGAACACTAAATAATATTCTTATTTATGTTTTAGCATTTGTCTTTATACAATTTTAGAGTTATTCACTATATTCTGTTAAAGATTAGCACGGATCTCAGAGTGCCTGCTCTGCTGGGAGCTGCTCTGGGTTCCAGTTCCCACTGCTGGGCTGTGCCCTGGGCATTACCTGAGCTCTCTGTGTTCCCAGGAAAGGAAAGGAAAGCCTGTGGCAGCTCAGTGCTCCTCAGTGCCTGTGCCAGCAGGTCTCAGATTTGACTCAGAGATAAGGTGAGAGGCCAAAGGAAATAAAAACCTCCGCTGAACGCTTTTGAAAAAAGAATTTCTGGTAAAGTATTTCTTTTTCCTCTCCTCCCTTTTCACCCCAAGTCTGTTAGGCCAGGCAAATGACTTGCTCTATTGGAAATGCCTCTAAATTTTCACTTTATTACCCCTTTTCTTTTGGCAATTCTTAATCCTGCCTTTGGCTGCCCTCTCACTGAGAAGTCCCAGGTGTATTCACTGGTATTAGACAGGCTCCACTGATAACCCTGAAGAGAGAGATCTGCAGTCTGTGGACAATGCTGCTCTAACGATGCAGATAGTTATGTTCAATCTGATTTTTCCCCTTTTAAAGTTACCATAACCTTCTTTTAGAGTCCTGGAATAATTCTGTATTCATTTCATATCATTCTACCACAATTTGCCTTCTCGTCTAGTGCAATATTTCAAGTTGGGCATTAGCTCTGATGGCTGCAGGGATGAAGTGGGTCACCCAGCTGTGTTAGTTCACATTGTCAGTGGCCTGGAAACAAGTTTGGGAACATTTTCCAGGGATATTGTCAGTCCCAGTCGTCCCTGGAGGGGACAGGACAAACCCCCAACCTGAGATCAGCTCTAAAACTTCCTTGGCTGCTTTAGCCACAGAGCCATTCATACAGGCCAGCAGAAACCTGCCCCACTTCCCAGCCCATCTCTACGTTTGATGTACTCCCCAAGCTGCCTGGAAATTAATCCAGAGGTGACGCAAGGCACAAGGTTAATGAGAGCTAATTAAGTTCTGCTGTTTGTTCCCACTTCCACGCGTGGCGGGGCTGCACGCCGCAGGAGTGCAGAGCTGTCCAGTGATCATTGTCAACACCTTAGCACGACAGCCCCAAGAGCACACGTGAGGTTTGTGACCGTGGCATTCACAGGAGCCAATAATGTTGGTTAAGATGAACTCCTGCACTGACAGAGCTGCACAATCACAAATAAAAACAGTTACAGGGGCTGGAATCAGGTGCTGCCTCAGTACCCCAAGTGAATGGGATTCCTTTCCTCTCCTGCTCTGCTGTTCAGCACAGCTTTCCCTTCCCTCATTTCTCCAGAACAGAAGAAAAATCTGAGAATTAAAAGCAGTGAGGTTCTGGGCTTAGAATAAATGAACAAGGTCTAGGTTGCAGCATAAAAGTGTCCCCCAAAATCCACATTCCTCAGGCTGGCTCCCACAGTCAAAAGCACTCAGTTTCTTTCTCCATCTATTCTCTTTGACAATATCTGACTTCACCTTTAAAACACAACTTTGTCCTTTGGGTAACCCCTCAGTAATATCCCAAATTTTTACTTTCGTTGTGAGATGACATTTCCCAGCGCACTCAATTTTAAGATGCATTTAAAAAAAAAAAAAAATCCAATAGCAAGCAAAAGACAGAAATAAGTTTAGTGCTGCATTTTCCCACAGAAATTTCCTAAGGAAAATATGTATATTAATGTATAAGTAAATCATCATCTCAGCAGAATTTTTTTTTCTTTTATACTTAAGGCGATATTTTCTTTCTCCTGTCAGGCCCCGCAAATGTTCCCTGAGTCATGTGCTTACAAAAATATAGAATTACTCTCCTAAAAAGAGCATTTTACAATTCATCACCAGGGTTAAACCAGCTGCAGCTGTGAAAAATTGTTAGCATATTAGCTGTTACATTACAGGCAAAACTTTTATTTATTTTGTGCCTTTAGCTCAGGAGATTTGGAATGTTCAGGATTTTCTCTTTCTTTCTCTGCTCCAAAGTCACTCGCTGGATTTTTCCCTAGGTAGCTTAATTTGGATTCCATTTGACAGAAGGAACTTTAGTACACACAATGTGCAAAAATGGTTGCATTTTAACAAGGGGTTTAGTTATGTTTTTATTGTCACTGTCATTGTATTGAATAGATTATAATCCAGCATATCAAGGATGAGTTGTTATTGGTATTCAAGTACCTCAGGCACGCTGACTGCTCAAATATTGTTAGGAAATTAACTCTGATTTGGATGATTTATTACTTTCCAAGAATGTTTCTAGACTAATTGCACCTAGCATTAAGACATCAGTGTAGGAATAAATCAGTGAGGTATAAACCTAAATTAAGAGTGCTCTAAATTGGAAGTTTTACGTTCATTGCGCTTCCTTCTGTTTTCTGCAATGATCTTTAACACACTTAGGTGGCCACGCGGAGAAGTGCTGCAGAATACGCTTAATTTTACACGTGCAGCTTCCAGAACAGAACACTTCAAGCAGGAAAATCAAAGGATACCACCCCTGCTGTCACTCACCACTGTCGATGGCCAGGAAGAGAGCAGTGTAGACGTTGTTGTGCACGAAGGGAGACTCCCGGTCCAGCACCGCCGTGGTGCCCACGGTGCCGTTGGTGGGGTTGATCTCCAGCCACCCTGCCGGGTCCTTGTACACTGAATACCTGGATAAAAGTGCAGAAGTTGGCATCAGATTATACATCTAAACATAAAGCAATTGCACGGCTGCAAAGGATTTGTCGTCGCACTCAGTGGCTTTCACCGGTGGATGTCTCAATATTCCAGAAATACAATTTAAGCTTGTGCCTTCCCTTAGAGACAGTTCAGTGTTGTTGGGCTGAGCTGGCAGAGGGAGAGGTAGAGAGAGGTTTGAGTCAATTCCTTTGGGTATATATATATATATATGTCCCAAAGTTTAGCACAGAAATCAATATTTAGGATATTACATAGGACTTGTCTCCTCCTGCTGTGTTATACAGCCAGAACATTTCCAAGGGCCTCTGCACCCACGCTGACCTCACGAATCCTATCACAGTCCTCCTTTTTCCAGACTCAAAATTCCAGTTGGGCTAGAAGCTGTATTTTTAATTTACTTTCAGAGTGTTTTTCATTTCCTTTCCTTACCATTAGTTATTTTGGGTGAGCTGGAAATGTAGCAAATTGTGGGGAATGGTAGCCAGAAGTGAGTAAGACAATGAATTCACCAGGTCTGTGGGGAGGTGGTTCCACACAGACCCTGTTTGCACACGTTTGTTCTGCGCTCTGGGATCTGGAGTTTCCTCCTTCTGCTGATTAAATTCAACCACATCCACGTTGCCTCAGTGAGAGTTTGGAAATGCTGTCTCCAAGATCCCCCGAAATGAAATTCTCAGGTTTTGCATTAATAGACACAAATATTCAGCCCCCAAAACTGGAAATGTTCAGAGAGATTGTGGAGTTTACACACCAGGAACTTCCCTGCTTGACTGAAACAATAAATGTAAGAATGTTCCTGATTAGGGTCTAATTCTATACTCAGTTAAATATATTAAGTAATAGAACAACCCAGAGCTGAATTAATTGATACCAATTCCCTCTCCAATTAAATCTGTTAATACTTTAAACCAAAACTCCAATCATATAATCAATACTGGGGATAATAACCTGTTTATCTTTTTTGCAGTGAATTGTTATAGGTCATAAACCACCATACAACCTTTCATAGACATTTTAAATTGCCAGTAATTGACATGGAACCTGTTATTATTTAATGAGTCCGTGCCAAGGCAGTGCCTCACAGTGGCATTCACCTGAAAATGAATTCACCTGAAAGTCTAGCTGCCAAGAAAAAAAAGTATCAGTGAAACTATGAGTGAATAAACAAAAATAACCCATTGTTAGGGGGTAAAAAAAATAAAATGAAATAAAATGCCAGCTGCTAACAGAGTGCTGACAGAGAGTCCTGCCCAGGCTGCTGCTCTTTACCACTTCAGGCTTGAAAAATGCAGCTTCCTGGGGGCTGCTGGGCCTGAGTGTGGTACACAGGAACATTCTGGTGCTCAGGCAGCCGGAGCGAGCATCAAACTTCAGCACATACAGCCAGGAAAAATTACACGCCTTTATGAGCTGTTCTGATGTTAAAATAAATTAAAGAGCAGATTTGGAAACCAGAAACTTTTTGAATTTATGCAGAAAACGAGATAAATAGGAAAAATAGTTGAGTTATTTACGCTGACAGAAAAGTAACTCAGAGTTTCACCACTGGCTTCCCCAGGAGCAGAAATTATCCCTTAGGGAATATGAGGCAAAGAATCAAAGGAAAACGTTAGTGCACAGTGAGATGTTCCATCAACTCAACGTGTCCTTCCTCTTAATAGCCATTTAAACATTAATCAATACCTCAGCTTTATCTCCCACAAAAATGAGTGCCTGCAGTGGCAGCAATGCAGATCATTATTTCATTTCGCTCCTTTGTTTCTTCTTTTATTGTTGTTTTTATAATTTTGCAACAAAGGTATGCACAAAAATATGAAACAAGGGCAGCCTAAACAATTCCTAGTCTATTGTAAAGCTGCAAATTCTCAATTAACCCCGAAACCATTTCAGAAGATTCAACACTTCTAAAGTAATGAGAATGTAAAATGGATTGTATTATCTTCCCTGATTGCTCTACAAAGCACTGTTGGCTGTGCAAATAAAAACCTGGATTGTATAACCTGTGATTTGGCACAGGATATTGTAAAAGTAGTACTTTGTCTTTCCCACCACATTTTTTACTCGTTGTATTAGCATATTGCAGTACAGTTAAGATGATTGTTCTTTGTTCCATTTTTTTGAGGGCTCTGCCAGCAAAGGTTTAGAACAGACCCGTCATAAAAACCATGATAAAAATAGAAGTTTTGAATGCAAAGATTCACTTCCCACTTTTGACTTCGGTGGCATCTGCTGATTGCACAGCAGCTTTTAAAATCAGACCATTTTTTAGGCAGTTAAACACGAACTTGCCTGCGTGTACCTCGTGTTTCTTCAGTCCTGAGCACACTGGCACATCAGCGTGGATGCACACAGACCTGCGCTCTCCGGTGTGCCAATTACTCTTTAGTTTGCTCTCATTCTACTTCGCAGCAGTGAAATTTAGTGCTGCTCGTGGAGTTTATTTCATTGTGTTTTATATTTTTTTTAAATTTTAAGCTGTGCCAACAGCTCACCGTTCCCAAGGGCTTGCGTGACAAGAGGGAAGGGAAAGCGGGTGGTGCGTATTCTGGCTGAGACCTCCTTGCACTGGGTTCATGTCCTGGCAGTGTCTAAGCCAGGCATTGCAAAGAGAGCAGCAAAACCAATTCCTTTAGACTGGAAATTGTCTGCTCCAATGTTTGAGTGCACACCTGAAACACAGACCTACAAAGAGAGGTTACGGATGCAGAACAGAACACAAATCAAAATATGCACTTGTCTATTTGGTGCAGAACTAAAACAGAGCAGCAGATATGTGGAAATAATTTAAAATTTATAAATGGCATCTCCCCCTTGCTGTAACAGAGGGAAATAATTCCCAGAGCAGCTCCTGGGGTTGCCTGGTGCCGCTGGCTTAGTTAGCAAAGATGCTTACACAGAACAGAGCTGGTAACACCGACACAGAAATCCAGTCAGAGCCACAGCCCTGCACTGGCCACAAAAAGGATTTCACAGGCAGCAGTGCCACGGCCCAGGGTGTCACAGGAGAGCAGCCAGGCACGCTCAGATGCTGCTCTTGGCCAAGGGCTTCCAGGGCTTGGAAATTGCCAGAATTTTCCCATGTCGGGTCGAGGCGGCTTGGCTCTCATAGCTTGACAGAAAGGGCAGGAAGGCAAAACGAAGCAGTGCCAAATCTGTGCTGAATGACACACCTGAGGCAGCCTGATGGGCGGCACTGACCCGAGGGAAGGACAGGATTCTGTCAGGGACAGATCTTTCAGCCTGGTGCATCTGGAGGCTGCTCGAGTGTGTCCTACAGGGACTGCTCCACCACAGTTCCCTACAGGAGAGGAGCTGCAGTGGCTCTGCCCCTGGAACATCTGTCTGACCCTCCAGCCAGGCTCTGTAGGCTCTAGCAGCTGATGACACCGTGCTGGAGCAGGGAGCAAGGCTGGGCTGCCTGAACCGGGACTCACAGCCTGGATTTTGGGTCCTCACTCTGCCACAACGGAATTAGGGAAGTCTTTCATTCATGCTACGTCCTCATCTCAGCTTTAAAACGGTGAGGATGCATTACTGCCTGGAAAAGCTGCTAAAAGGATAAAATCTGTAAATCACTGCAAAAGGCCTGAGAGCACAGGGCAGCGAGGGACATCAAAAGTACTGAGATAGACAGAATGGAAAAGAATATTTGAGTGGCTTTCTAAAGATGCGGGAAGATATTTACTGGCATTTTCGAATTGTCTATCTCCTTAATTCTTTTTTAACCTATGTTTGAAACAGAGTTAAACCCAGATGATTTAAAACCCACATTCTCTGTCATCCATCCATCCATCCATATACGTGTGTTTTCTTCCTGCTCTTGGGCAAGTCTGGAAGTGTCAGCCCCCCATGGCAGGGGGGTCAACAAGACAATCTTTAAAGTCCCTTCCAACACAAACCATTCTGTGATTCTGTGATAAGATATTGATAGTAAAGATTTTAGTACCATTTCCCTCTGCCTGGCAGGAGCCATTCTCAGGAATACAACAAAGCTTATCCATACACTGCACCCAATTCATACCTGCTCCTTTTATGGATCCTGGTCCCACCAACATAAATATAAACTATCAGTGACCTCATATTTCACTGAAGTGTAGCTCCATGTTTGCATTTGGAATGAAAAACATCCACATTATTCACATTTATGAATCCTCGCTCGTGCTGGGACTGCAACGTGAAATGGCAGCACCTGAAATTTTTCTATGAACTCTTCCAGAACAATTGAAGTAAAATAATAATGGAGAAGGTAACTTTGTATGTCTGTGCCTGTGAGCTCAGCATGAAAAACCCTTTTGCCTCTGAATGAAAAAAAATCTCTAAATGCAGACATTTTGTAATCTTGAAACCAAACCAATATGAATTTCATCTCATTACATCAAGTCTGGTTGAAAAATCATGAACCAACACTCCTGGAAAAAGGTTCACAGGTATTTGGGAGAGGCTGGTGCAGCAATTACAGCACAAATATCCACATCTGGGGAAGCAGTGGTGCTTCTCAGAGAAAGATAAAAAAAACTTCCCAAAATATAAGTGCGACATTAAAAATCTGGATTAAAACTGCATTGTGCTCTGTATGAGGATGACATAATGCAGAGTTTTTGAGATCAACCCGCTTCCCATGGAGCTCCCTCTTCTCCACTGTGCTCTCATTACCTTTTGCCTGCACTAATTACAGCAGCATATGGCACCAGAAAGAGCAGAGAGGGAACCTTATTGCAGCACAGCAATTCTCCAGCTGAACCACACTCCACACTCATTACTGAGGACACACGGCAATTTTTCCGCTTTTTTGGCTGTGAGATAACAGAGGTATTCCTGCTCCAGGCTGGGCTGGGTTATAAGCTTCAGGGAGGGCAAAAACCATGTAAATCTGTACATATATCTGTACATTCCCAGCCTGGCACAGCTGGGTCTCCAATTCCTATCCCACGCAGAAGGAAAACAATAATAACAATTGTCTAATGTATATTACAGCTAATGTTCTGCGAATATACTGACATTTGAGTTTGTAAAGATCATTTTTATGCAACTTCCAAGACTGTTGTGGTTTTTGTTGTTTTTTTTTTTTAATTTTAAAATGTTTGTGGCATTAAAGGCATTGGAAGAGCGTTGTTGGAGCAGTTGTGGGTTTTCATTTTCCAAGGCCAGGTTGGATGGGGCCTGGAGCATCCTGGTCTGGTGGGTGACAGGGGTTGGAATGAGACGATCTTTAAGGGCTCTTCCAACCCAAACCTTTCTATTATTCTGTGATTCGCTTTTTTTCACATACTGAAGAACAATGTGGATTGATTAAATGTATTTATTTTGAGGTGCAGGTGAATATATAAAAAATATATCAATTTTTTACTCAGATATAAAGCTACTGCTTAAAATCTTTTGCTGCAGTCCCTAAACACAACTTTATACAGGGCAGTAACTCATGGTCCTTGTGACAAAGCCTGTCCTACCAGCAGAACAGAGGCATTATTATGGGATACCTGAATTCATTTCCATTATAGGTAAAGGTCTAAAAGGCAACCAGAGGATTTCATCTCAAAGGGAAAACAAAAGCATAAGCGCTTCATCACACAATGTTATTGAGACACAGTGTAAGCATTGAGACATCTCAAGAAGCACAGGCCAGGTTAAAATAGAAATGATAAAGGGAGCAGTGCTGATCCCACTAAAGAGCTTTTCCAGATCTTTTCCTGTCCATTGTAAACGTGCACGTGCTGATTGCTGATCCTCAAGGCTTCCAGAACTGTCTGCGTGTCTAACCTCGGGATTCCACAGAATCACAGACTGGTGGGGTTGGAAGGAACCTCTGCAGGTCATCACCGACAGTTTTCAAGACCTGCTGTGAATCTTAAACCTCACTGTGTCTGGCCTAAACCCTGGCCTAAACACATTCCTTGTAACCATGCTCTATCAACACAGAGTTAACCCAATCTTCCAAAGATGCTGTTAGAGAGCCAGAAAGGAAAATAAAATCTCAACTGTCCTCGGCTTGTACTTTCCAGTGCCAATCTTTGATTTACACACTCCAGCTGCCAAGCTAAGCCTAGTCACGCTTCCTTGCCATTAAATCATATGAAATGAACGGATTTGAATTTGGATTTAGATGCACTAAAAGTGTGGATCTATGCTACGTGTGCAGCAGGCTGTGAAAAACCTCCTGCAGTGCTCTCCTGCAGAGATTCGGACACGCTCACATTACTTTGGCTGGATTCTTTAAAAAAAAAAAAAATTAACAATGTAAAAAAGCAAATTTAACTGAAATCGATACTATAATTATTCAGAATAAACATATCATTAACAAAATCCAAAACCTGAAATAAATCACATTTTCTGGCAACTCTGCTGAGGAAGGTGTTAGGTCAGATGCAATCTTAAACTCACTGAAGATTGAGGATTTACGCAAGAGCCATTTTTCAGCTCCGTGGAACGGATTCGTGGCCTTGCAGACTGTCTGTATTTTCACAGGCTGGAAATGTCAACTTAGAGTACAATTTAAAAATAAATAAATTAATTAAAAACCCCCCGTCAGTGTAGTGCCACAAGCGACTCTGTGCATTTTTGGTCACTGGAAATGCACATTTCTCTGATAACCCGGACACGTTCCGGGGTGAGCCCATCGCTCTGCAGGTGGGGCACCACAGCTTTTGTGGGAACTCCCTGCAGCAGCTTTTTCCTGGGTGACCCCAGAGTGTCCCTCGAGTTCCTGGCACTTTATGTCCACGCTGAAGCTTGCAGATGCTTTATGCTAACCCTGTCTGAAGAGGCATCACAGTTCCCTGCCTCAGCGCCACTCCAGCCCTGATCTCAGAGATTTTAAACCCTGGAAGTGGCTCCTGTGCCCTGAGGGAACGGTTTGCAGGCTGTGGCCTCGCTGCAGGCAGGGTTTGCTCCCGTTTCCATCTGCAGAGAATCATGCACCCCTTCTCCCCAGGTGAGCTGAAAGATTCCTCGGTTCGGCTTTGTTTTGCTGGTCACATCGGGGATTTAACAGGCTGGCTTTCATCACAATTCTCTATCTGCGGTGATACCATTGAAACAGAATGAAAAATTAGATTAAATTCAGTTTTCACTCCCCCGCCACTGAGAGATGTCAAATGAGAAAATGGCTGACTAATTAGTTATTTGTGTGGAGAAACAATGGTGTAAACCTCTTGGTAAACATGAAAAAGGTAACAGGAGAGTCATCGCAACTAGAATAATAAAAATAAACCCAAACTCAAATCTTACAGCAATTAATCAAATCAAAATAATAAAACTGTATTAATGAGGCAGTTAAGTAAAATGTTCTGGAAAAAAAAATACTTTTTGTCATTATTGTACAGTCTTTCAAACATTTCTCTATGCTGAAACCTAATTTTCTTATTTTCTTTCCTTCAGGGCAAAGAAAAAAAATCCTAGAAGCTGAGGTGTAACAAAAAAAAAAAAAATTCACAAACTCATTTATGTATGTTTTAATCAGAAGTGATTAGGGCTATGGTTAAATGAAGCCAGAGGCCATAACTATCAGAATTGTTCCTAAAGCTAGGGAATAATACACCATATCTGGGACTAACACACTGGTATAATCAGGTTGGTACTGTTAGAATAATTGTCAACACATGCAAATCAGTAAAAGTTTTCTCATTGTGGCAATTGTGCCTCAAAAGCTAATCAGCATCAGATGAGCTGCAGGGTCTTTTACAAACTACCCAGAGAAGGATTTTGGCAGCAAAACTCTATCAGAGTTTCTGCACGTGCCTGTTCTTTGTGCCTGTGCTTCCAGCAGAGGCAGCTGCTCCCACCACAAATCCATTTGCTGCTCTCTGTGTCCAAGAACTGCCCTGGTAGCTCTTGAAAAATTGGAAAATTTTTATAAGAGCCCAGCAGATTCACCACTGAAATGTCAGTATTGAACACAGCCGTGGAAGAGCACATTTCTGCAGCTTCTACAGGTCTTTTTCTGAGGGATGGGCAGAAAGGAGATTGGAGGTGGCTCAGACTGTGAAGTTTTAATCTATCCAGATCAATACAGCTCCTGCTGGGTCCCACTGCCAGGCACTGGCTGCTCCCAGCAAGGGATGGCTCTGGCAGCTTCCAGGAAACCTCAGCTGTGCCCTGGCTCATACCAAAGTCACAAAGGAAACAGCCTGGCCTGGAAACACCTCCCGGGAGGGCAGGGCAGGGCAGCTCCAGCGCGGGTTTGCATCCTGAGCCTGTGGATCCAAACATTATCCCAGCCCCGGCCACAGCTAACTCTGGGACTCGTCTCTTAAAGGAAGCAAATTAGTGTTTCTGTAAATCAATTTCCAAGAGGGAAGGGCAACAAAAGTGCAGAATAACCCTTTCAGCACAGCTGGTGCCTGTGCCAGTGCAAAGCCTTCACTACACTGATGCCTCAAAGCAGAGTGAGAGCAGCAGACACCCCTGGGCACCTTCAGCTGCCTCTTGCACACTCACTTGCCTCTTCTGTTGCCTTTTCTCACCAGCACTTTTCAAAGAATTCCACTCCAGTATAAATCTGGAGGACACTGGATATCCCAGTGATGTGGAATAACACCTTGCCACTCTGAAAACAATTAATAATAAAGTCTAGAACTATCACAGGCCTTTCTCCCTGTTGCCAGAGGAGCAAGAAATACCAAGGGGGACATTCTGGGAATTAACTCCTGCAGATTTAGCAGAATTACTTCCTTTGGTACTAAACATTGACAACAATTTCCTGTTAATGGCAGATCTTTGGGAAGGAAAAAATGTTCACAAATAACACAAAGAGAAAGAGCAGCGTCTCAATGTGAACATCCACACGTGACATCCCTGGGACCACAGCTCCTGGCTACTCCCAAGGCACTCAGGGTTATTAATAGAATGACTTTCCTCCATCCTATCCCTTACTACATGCAGTAATTTTTACCTCTACAGTGCTAGAGGAAATCCTAGAATGGTTGGGGTTGAAAGGGATGAACCAGCATAAATATTTCCACTCGCGTTTTCTTAGCCTAGCAACAAAACTCAAAGAAAAAAGAAAGAAAAAAGAAAAAGAAGTAGCCTAAGAAAGGACAAAATTTAACACACATTAATTTGGCTGTGTAAGAAGTGGCAGTTCAGGAAGAAAATCCGTGGAGGAGCTGATAGTGCCAGGAAAGCAATGGCAGGAGTTTCCTGTGCTGACAGGGCTGGGCATTCCCGAGCTGGCTGAGCTTGCACAGGGCTCGTTTCTGAGACTCAGCTGCTCCCAAGCCTAACACGGGGATGATGGGAGAGCAATAATGTTCTGCTGACTTGGGAAAGCCTCCGACGTTCTTGGCACGTTGCAGTCGGGAGGCCTGGCAGGAGAAGCAGCCCCAGCCCTGCTCCTTCGCTCCGCTGTCCCTGTGAACACACAGCACTGTCCCCCAGCTCCAGTTAAACACGGATGGGACAGCCAGGATCTAACTGATGCTGCTGCTGCTGCTGCAGGGCTCCCTCCAGACACTCATTTTGGTGAGATATTGGCTGCTAATCCGCTGATTAGAAGTGTGTTTTCGTGTGTTTGACAGGCGTAATCTTGAGTGGCAAAGATCCACGTTGGAATCCAGACTTCCCTGAAGGAAAAGGAAAACACTGATCCTGGGAGTTGAGCTGAACCTGATCCAGGCAAAACCTGGCTTAAATCTTGGGTTTTTCCTCACATTAGAGCACTGCCTGAGCCATTATTGTGGTCTTTGCTGAGTGTGGAGCTGAGCCCCAGAGGGATATTTGGTGTTTGCAGTTCCCAATAACAGCTAAATTAAGAACTGACACCTCACAGAGGGGATTTGCCCAGCAGGCAGAGCTGTGTGACCCTCAGGAGGCTGCAGCAGCACCCTCAGCCTCTCCCGCTGTCCTGCAGAGCCGCTGCTGCTCCTGCTGCCACAGCCCGTGGGTGCCAGCAGCCCCTGCTGCCACCAGCTCCCCGTGACACGCTCCGGGCACACAGGGACACATTCCCACCAGCTCCGTGGTCCTGCAGGCAGAGCTTTGCCAGCGAGGCTGGAAGGTTCCACCAACACATCTGTGCCCACCATGGCATCGATGCCAGCTCCCAACCAACAAAATGCCACTTCTTCCCCCTCTGTCCCTCACTGGGTCCCTGAAGGAGGGAGCTGGACAGAGGCGGAGCCCTGTGCTGGAAATTCAAGTTCCTGCTGGCACAGAGTCACAGAATCGTGGAACTATTAAGACTGGAAAAGATGTTTAAGACCATCAAGCCCCACCATTAACCCAGCACTGCCAAGGCCACCACAAACCCGTGTCCCCAAGTGCCACATCCAGGGGGCTTTGGGCACTTCCAGGGGTGGGGACCCTGCCACAGCCTGTTCTAGTGCCTGGTATGACCCTGGGAATGAAAGGCTTGTCCTGGCTCCAGCCCTGCACGTGGCCTTGGTAAATGTTACCTTCAGGGAGGAGAGATGTGGAGCTCCAGGCCCAGGCAAACCATTCCAGGATGAAACAGAATCGAATCAGAATGATTTTGGTCACAGTTTGATGGCAATCAAGGAGTTAATTAGGAGTTGTTATTTAGGAGTTATCTCCTTGTTGCCTATTTAAACTTTAAGCATCTCTTAGGAAAGTTGAATTGTCTACAGGACAGTGCAAGAGCAGGAGATAATATAAAATAAAATATGTCACTTTGTTATTAGTAATGCACAAATTGATGTGTTTTTCCTTTCAGTTCCCTTGTTTATCTTTGTTTAGAAAGAACTGAATTCATAGTAGGAAAACAGATTGTCCTGGTGCTTCTGTATAGTTATGTAGCCCAGAGGAATTAATACCCACCAAGGAAAAACACTTTCCAACCTTGTAGCATCAATACCAAGAAAAGGAAAGGGTAGGTGAAAAATTCAGTAATGTGTTTGATAACATGAGTACCTAATATCCAAGGAAAAATTGCATTACCATCTGATAATGTAAAGAAAAAGGAACATTTATTCCCGGCTAATAGTAACTTTTAAATTAAGACTTTGGGGTTTTTTTCCCGGTTGATTTCAAATGCACTATGCACTTTATGGGTGTAGTTCTTACAGAAGAAACTTAATTAATTCTCTTTCATTCTTTAGGTAATAATGGACAATGTCCTATTTGAGTTTTGCTTGACCGATTACATTGAGCTATACAAAAAATCCGTGCCCTCTTTCTGTCCTGAGTGTTGGAGCAATGTGTGATACCGTGTCACATCTTTTCCTTTATTTTCAGACAGGTTCTTTTGTTTGCCCAGCTCACCATCTTTAATGCCCATGAAGAACGAACAGGGCAGTGTGATTTCCCTGTTCTAACCTCAGTGAGTCAGCTTCTCAGGCATTCAAGCTGTCCAAACCCACTCTAAAGCCATGGATGTCTCTTACCACGTTTCAAGGTTGTGCATAACCATGTCTTGGGTGTTTTATTTCTAAACTCGTCAAGTCCAGGCTTGGACAGATGTCCAAGACAGATGTCCATAACATCTTGGATAGATGTTATGTTCCATTTGTTAGAGGTTGCTGTGCTGAATTTCCCTCCTCTCCACCTTTCTGCCTGTAGGAATCTCTAACATCCAACGTCCAAGAGATGTTAGACAACAAAATACTGCTTTCCACTTGTTCAACAAAACCATTACAACTCAGATTCCACACTCCGTTGTGTTCACTCAGGGGATGTTCATTGTAACATCCCTTGTCTGAGTGATGTTACTGCAAAACAAAATTGTCCTTGCACATGTAAATATTGATAGGGGATGACCAAAATTAAATCCTGCCAGATATTCTGGGAAAAAAAGAAAAGTCACAAGGTGCATTTCAATATATAATGTACAACGTATTAAACCCTCCTGTGTACTTCAAGGAAATAAAAAATTAAAGTATATTCTTTACAGAAAAAATATCCTTTATATACTAAAAGGTGAGTTCATGCTGGAGAAGTCTCAGTAATTTCCCTTTGCAGGTTAAAAATCTTCTTTCTTGCCAGGGTACACATCCTGTGTGCATCTGAGGGCTTGTGCTGCCTACAGCAAATGTACTCTGCACAGCACAATTTTTATATCAGCTTCATCATCATCATAACCAAGCCCCCTTCAGCTGTATATTAAACAACATGACAAATGTGTGTCATCTCAGAAATCTGCTGGCCAGTGATGGAAAATGTGAAGAGGTGAGAGAGGAAAGCTCCAATAAGCATTCATTTATGACACAAAAAGAGCTTTCATTAGATATTATGGGATTAAGCACTGAAAAGACATGAAATGGAAGATTTAGAGTTGCTTGTTTAACCTTAATTTACCACCCTGACAGTGCTGATAAACTTTCTATCCAGGCCTTGCCTGACTGCAGGGTGGTACCAACGAGGTAAATATTTTACCAAAAGTATTCCGCTATTTGGCCACAAATAGTTTCATTTCCTGCTTGATATCCATTGCACTCAGTGCCCAAAGATATAGTGCTCTGTGAATCAACTGTATTTAATCTTCTCCTAAGATTCTATTATGCCCTAGTTACTTCATGCTGTTTAACCCTGGGTTGGATGCCCAGGAGTTAAACTTCTCACACCCTTCTCCCTTGTCTTTTGGGATCTGAATGTTTCGCCAGCCACCTTCAATGCAGGTGCAGAGCATCACTGCGAGGTGAATTTTAATGTTTCAATTTGATAGACAAAAATCTGGAAGCCTCAAAACCTGCAAAACCAAAAGAATCTGGGTTTTCCCCCCTCCCCTCCCACCCCGAAATGACAGAAGCTGTAATGAAAAGACTCACCTGGCTGCACAAAGAAGGACTTGTTCAAAAGCTCAGTTATACAAAGATTAAAGCCATTCAGGGCTTTTCCTTCTTTTTCTTTCTCCTTGCACTTAAAACCCTAAACTCTGCTGCAGTTTCCATGAGTCAAACTAACTTAACGCCCTTGACATGGAGATGTGCAAAACTGAGACAGTATTTTCCTTCTGTGCTAAAATATTTCTTAAACATTGGTTAATAACTTAGAAGATTGCAGGGCCAGAAGCTGCACACCTGATTCCCCACTAACAGAAAAATTCCTTCTTTTAGTCCTGAAGCATTTTCAGATGAAGGCTGGGGCTGCATTTGTGTAAAATGCTACCAACAATCCCCGGCCGAATCTCCAGAGAGGCTGGGCCTTAGGCAGTGAGAATTCTTGTGGAAATTCCCCATGTGAAAGAGGTAACAGTACTCTGCCAGACCCATTAAAACAGGTAATTGTGTAAAAATTCTCCAGGGTTTGGAGTACGCAGCGAAATCTGGGTGAGAAGGGTTGGTATCTCCAAAGTGCTGTGGGGCTAAGCACCACCCAGAGGAGCTGCCCAAGGGATCCCATGGATAATAATTATCTGGCTGTATGTAGAGCAGGCATGCTTGTCTCTGTAGGCATATTTACCTAGAGTGTAATGGTCATAAAATTAGGAAGAAGTCAGTCCCTAGTAATTCACATTTGAACCAAGAATGAATCTGCAGGCTTACTGCTGCTTAACAAAGTGCATAATTTCACTCTTACTCAGAAACTATTTTGCAGAAATTGGCATCCTTATTACAAAGTTAATAGAAAAATTCCAGTTGAACTCTACAGGGCGTTTTTCCTATTACAGTAACATTGCCGAGCTCCATTTAGTAAAAATGAGTGCTTAAACCTTCCGACAATTTCTTCACTGAACTTCAATTCCACTCCAAGGATAATCATCTGTGAGCCTGAAAGGAGATGGGGCCTTTAGACCTTGAAGTGCACAGGCTGAGGCTGCTTTGCCACCGAGCAGTGGCTGTAAACACACAACAGAAATTCTGTGCATTTGGGAAAGATCCTGCTCCCAGATAAAAACCTACTCCCAGATTCAGTGGGAATACAACAGAAATTCTGTGTATTTGGAAAAGATCCTGCTCCCAGATAAAAACCTACTCCCAGATTCAGTGGGAACTTTGCCCTGAACTGGACGTGTCCGTGGTTTATCCTATCCTTATTCAGGAGATGGCGAATTAATGAAATATGGCCATAATGTGCAAGACAACTTCTGTACCTGCTTTAAAGCCATTTAAAGTGCTGAATTGCTTAATTAGACACTTTCCCTGCATGGCAGGATTCAGGCCTGGGTGCAGCACCAATCTTCCTGGAAAACTTTGGCTTCAGTGCTTGGTTTTGCAGCTTTTGCCATCGTATAAAACACCACTGGTCCCTGGAGCTCCAATCATACACATAACCAGTCCAAATAAATTTCTATCAACGCGCCGCTGAAGGCTGGAACTACACACAGAGGTTCACGGGCGATCAAACCCGCCTGAGTCAGACTACGGAATTCAATAGCTTTAAAATATTAAGAGAAATTCATACCACCCCCTTCCCTGTCAACACGACTCCTCACACTGTGTCCTCAAACTTGATAGCTAACTTATTGTAATCAAGATACTCTTTACTTCCTCCAGAGACAAAATCCTGCCTTTTCTGAGGCTAGAAGAGAACAGTAATGACAAAGTGAGTTATTGTCTAGATCTGCCTTCCACTGCAAGCATAACTTGTGACTGATAGATCCTATTGTTATATTTCTCAAGAAGATCTGCAATATTGTTTAGTCAGTGACATGAAAAATGTGCCCTATAATTTCACAGTTCACAGCCATTCATTCTGAGTGCTGACACAGTTGAAATCATAATGTGGCATAATATTGTTATTCAGGATAAAGACAGAGGGTCTAATTAAACCCCCTTTAAATGCTACATTCATCCTTATTAATCAAGAATTCAGGATTCTAAAGGTAATATCAAGGCAAGTTGAAATAGGTGGCTGTGGCTTATTTGATTTCATGGAAACACAGATTTTCAATGCTATCATCCATAGCCTTAATATCAACATATTGAGTATGATTTATGCCAACAGAGTAGAGCAGTGGAAAATTTTAAGAACAGGATTTTCTGACAAGTGTTGTCAGCAGTGATGAAGCCTAGCTTCAGGTAGCTGGGTTCTGGGCAGAATTATGAATCATGGACTGAGAATTCCTGGGCCCCCTGCTTTACATATTTAATAATTTAATTCAGACACTTCTGCTATTTCAGAGACCAATCAAGGAGAGAGGGATTGGTCTTTTTTTTTTTCTTTTTTTGCCTCAGGAAAGGGACACTGTTCTTCAGAACAGCCTCACTCAGTCTGGGTGAAAATTTCCCGCCTGCTATGCCTCCTTTTCTACCAAGAGAGGACAAGGAAATAATGCTATACCAATTGGTTTATGTACGTTAACCTCTACCCAAACCTTGGCAACCGCTAGGAAGAACCAAGAATCCAGACAAGATAAGATATGAGCATAGACAAGGAAAGTGTGGAAGCTCCCTCACCTCCCAGCAAGGCAAAAACCGGTGTAACAAAGCTCAGCCCTGACCGCTGAGCTGGGATTGGCCTCAAGCACTGAAAATTAAGATATCCAAAAGCTGTAAGAAGTCAAGAAGAGGTCAAATATCTGCCCCAACACAGAGGCAGAGAATATCAGTAAAAAGAGGGCAAAAAGGAACATCAGAGGAGGCTTAGAGGTGTCCCTCACTACAAGAGACATCTGGGGAATCAGCGATGCCAGAGACCCTCGCAGCGTGAGCAGGGAGGTGCTGACAGGTTGGCGGTAAATTAAAGCAGCCAGGGAATGCTTGTGAGGAACGATGGGGCTGAATGACAGAGCTTGGGAGGCAGACTATCAGCACCTGCTCACGGCTCCGAGGCAAAGCACATCCTGCTGCTCTGCAGGCTTTCCAGAACGGTCAGCATCAGGGGCTGTCCACAGCTTTCGGAGGGCCTGGATCCCAGCTTTGGCAGACGTTGCAATTCTCTCAGCAGTGAGATTTCATTCCAGTCATTTGTTCTCTTCTGTCTCATCTCAGTAGCTCCCACCTGAGAATTTTTATTTCTTTTCTTTTTTTTTTTTTTTTCCAAACCAGCTGCTTCCTCCACATTAGTTCAGCCTTGGTGATAAATCCAGACAGTGCTGGCCAGCTACAAACCATCGTCTACACAGGGAAAATGGGGCTGATTTGACTCTCGAGCCGTTTTCACCCTTCCAGAGTTACATGAGTGTGGTTCTGGGTATAAGAGGAGAATAAATGAGGTACAGCACCACTCCAGAAACAATTTTGCTTCTTTCCCTTGTTGCTGTAGGCCTAAAGAGTTTGCTGTATGGGGAAAGAGGGGTCATTTACTTTGCTCAGTAAACAAAAAGTGGAAGTCAGTTTGGTCAAATCGACAAAAAGGAAAAAAAAAAGTGAGTTTTTAACTAGTTTTTCGCTTCAGATATTAGTTTTGTGATAGTAAAATACAAACATCACAATAATTACCTGCCCAGAGAGTATTAACACCTTCAGGGAACAGTGTCAGCAAAAAGACTGCTGTGTAAAATACTCTTGAGCCGGTGGTTGACCACTGAGAACCTGCAATTACAGGTGGTGGTCGTGTACCATGAGGGAATTGCCCAAGTTCATTCTTTCAGAGCTGGCTGAATCTCCTCTTTCCTGGCGTTGTTTGCTGGATAACCCAGTACCCACAGCTCTCCAGAGTCGGTGTTTCTGTGTTTCAGAGCTTACAAAGAAGTGAAAAAACTCTTCTGTTCTTCAAGCAGATACCGTCCCTCCCTGCCTTTCCATCTAACTTAAAAGAGAGAAAGGAAGAGAAAAACAATGTACGCTGCCCCACACACAGCAACTTCAGATGCAGAGATGCACTACAAATTCCCTATGGCTGGGTTCAGGCAGGCCATAAATAAAACTGCAGAGCCAACTTGAGATGCTCCTGGGTATAACTTACAGTGAAAAACTCTGGTGCTGCATGCTGAGAGCATGGCTCAGCCATTCATTTATAACAATGGAGCTATTCTTCTGTCTGCACAAGGAAAACAAATCTCCTGTTGTTAGGAATCAAAGACAAGTCCTTCAGACTCTAGGAGACATATTTAACCATGACTAAGTGTGTTACTTCCTAAGCTTTCACTCTTTAAGTCTTCGCATCCCTCTTTCATTATGAAGTACTTCTGGAAGTGACTGGAGTGTATCCCAAAAAAGCAAGTTTATTGACCTCCACCAGCAACAAAAGTGCTTTAAAAAGGCTTGATGTGCAACAAAGTATGCAAAATTGATCCCTTAAGTGCTTGTGAGCAATGTGATGTGAAGCCTCATCCTTGTTCGCAGGGGGGTTTGGGATCTCTGAAGAAATCCTGGCAAGAGACATGAAAAAGGCTTTTTGGATTGTCTCTGCGATTCATGGCTTATGCATTCGCTGTGTGGAGGGGTGGGGATTGGCAGCCAAGGAAAGGAACAGAAGTGAAACTTGCTTTTTCCAGAGAATTCTCCTTCGTTTTCTCAGCCATTGGAGATTTGGGAGAAGCTCACTGAGCTATGAATCCCACTTCAGCGTAGTTTCAGCCCTATTTTATAGAATTTTAGACAGCCATTTTATTCTTTGTTTGGACAAAGATCATGGCTGCCATCGATTAGAGGCTGGAACATTTCCACTGATTTCCACCAACTCCACAGGCACCAACCCCAAAGTGAGGATGATCCAATCTAAAGCAAAACATGTCCCAGTAGCAAAAATTCCCATTCCCAAAGACATTGACCAGCCCATCGTCCAGGGGCTCTCGGTGAAATGGCAGATCCTGCACAGAATCATCAAGGCTGGAAGAGATCTTCAAGATCCCACCGTCAACCAAGATCCAACTCCTGAACTACATCTCCAAGTGCCACATCCAGGCACCTCCTGAGCTCTTCCAGAGATGTCTCCACCACCTCCCTGAGCAGATTATTCCAATGTCTGACCACTCTTGCAGTGAATTCTTTACCAGTATCTGATCTGAACCTCCTCTGGGAAACTTAAGGCCATTTCCTCTCATCCTTTCACTTGAGACTTGGCAGAAGAGACTCACTACAACCTCCTTGGAGGCAGCAAACAAACACAATCACTTTTAATTCGCTTCGGTTCAGCCTCCTCCTCCTCCCCCTGCTCTGATGCTCCAGGATGGAGCCTCTTTAACACTCAGTTTGCAGCACAGAAAAACACAATTTATATCAAGAGGAACAGAGCCCATCCCCTTCCAGACAGAGCAGTAGCTGTTCTCTGGAGATGCTGACAGTGATAAATGACTTTGCTCCCGTTTCCAGACTAGCAGGGCTTGGACACATTGCCAGTGTCCCTGTGCTTCCAGGAGCCACCTGTGCCGTGTGGGGCAGCTCGATTCAGGGCAGAAACAAATATCATACACAGATATAGACCTCATTTACATGTGGAGCTTCAGATATTTCTGCAGCCTTTCATGTTGCCATGAAACTCGGTGCGGTTTGGGTTCTAAGTTCTCCAGCTTCAAATGCTGCATTTTAATTCTACTTAATGAATTAGATATGCTTTAGAGCTGTAAGAAACTTTCCTTGTGAAGATATTTCTGAAGCGTTGAGCCACACTGCTCACTGAGAATAAACACTGAAACAATATGTTTACATAAATAATTTAAAATCCAAGAGCACAGTAGGTAATAAAAATATATTGCCATGATAAGCCATGAAACCAGAAAACAACTCTGCTCTAATTAAAAATTACAAATACACTGCAGTAAACAACTTATTTACACGTAGTTAAAAGTCTAACTATTGAATATTCTGGACTTGTTGAATCCAAAAAAGGGAAAAATACTGAAATCAATCTCTTCACACAGTCACATATTGAGAACCATAACTGTGTTTAATTAAGATCTACTGTTAATAATGGATTTCAGAGTGAAGTTCTTCTTTTAATTTCCCAAGGTAGAAAATGTTATTAAATTTGGCCTTTAACTTCTCATTGCCATGTACACTTGAAACTTCTGATTAAAATTTCAAAGGTTGGGAAGCAGTACCCAAAATTAAACTCTCAAATCTGGCACAAAAATAACAATGATCCCTGATTAAGAAATCAAATTTCAGAAACTTCATTACTGTTCTATTAATAAATTGTTGGGTTATAATTAAAACGGGGCCTGCTGGATTTCTTTCGTTTTTTAATTCTAGAAAAGATGGAAACCGTAGAGAGATTTAAATGCTTAAAAGAAATTAAAAAAAGGAAAAAAGAAAGGTTCATGAATCTGAGAAATGTGACCCAGCTTGAACAGGTTCTTTTTCTTTCTGCGAGCAATGACAGTGGAGCAAGCACTGTTTTCCACCTCTTATTTCCAGGATGGTGCTCCCACCTCTACCTGGAGTTCCTCTGGAATTTGAATGTTGGTGGAACAGGGAAGAGCTGACGTGGTGCGAGTTCTGCCGCTCGCGCGCAGACAAACGGCCACAGCCCGAGGTCTGTGCTTTTGGAGGCTTATTTTTCTCACTGAAACACATTTTTTCGCCAGCTTGTTTGAGCTTTGAAATGAAATTCTTCCTCAGCCTGCAAAAACACTTGAAGCTGAAGAATAAGGAGGAAAATTGCTTCAAAAGTACAGCTGTCTTTAGGAAATTTGACAAAGTAAGCCACGTTTGTCAGAGAGAAGTAATTTGATTCTGATTCAGATCTGCATTGTTCAAAGAATAAATTCAATCTAGTTGCAGACAATGGCAAAAATGGTTTCTCTACTCTTTTTTGTGGGTCTTGAAATGCATTTATCATGTTATATCCAGTAGAGTAACTAAATTTCCTGATTACAAATAATCAGCAGCTCCTTCTTCAAGTTCTATGAAGAAAATTAACTAAAAATATCCCTGCAGTTAGATATATTTCAGTTGTAACAGGCTGAAAAAAAGAAGCCAAAGCCCACCAACATTCCTAATTCTCTGCTGGTGTGCCCATTTTGAGGAGATTTATACTTTGTTGGGGGTGATGTCCATGGTTCACACAGCACAAATCTGACTTCCATTGCTTCTTGTAGACAAAATATTGCCCGCTCATGGTCATTAATATCCAATGTAATATCTCATTTTGGAGTCTGTGCTGCCCCTGCTTGGCCTTTATTTTCCCATGTAGTCATTGCAAGGACTGATGGCACAATTCTAGTGTGAGAAGCACAAAGTTTGGTATCTGGGCTCTGTAAAAGTTCAGGACATCGGCCCAAACTCTAAACACACACCTGCCCGTGGGAACTGAAGGTAAATATTTCAGCCAGACTTCAACCAGTGAGTGGTTTTGGCCTTTCTACCTGGAATCTGACCCTGTCCTTAGTTGCAGATGCTGTTCTCACACCACGGTCTGCCTTTCTCTCTGCTGGCACCCAGGTGTTTCAATACCTGTCAGCATTAAAGCATCTTTTAAAAATACTGTTTCATGCTTCCCTGTTATTTTAGCAATAGGACTGACAGGCAGTCAAATTAGCCTTTCCTGATGCATTCTGCCATTTCCCAGATTTCCATTACATTTGCATTATTTTCTCCTAACTTACACAATCACTTCCATCTCCACAGTTTCTTTATATGATCATTCCTCATTCCCAGCCCAGTCTAGTTTAATTCTGCTCTTCTTTTCTGCACATAAAAGAAAAAAAAATCCTGCTTTTGGCTATAAACCTTCCGTGTTTGGCTATGCAGATACAGTAAATCTTCTGGGAAAATTCTCTTTAGATTATGAGTTAGTCAAGATTTGAGAGTTCCTTGGCAGGCAGTTGTGAGATGTGGGGAACTGCAGAACGTGTTTATGTCACCTGACTGGTTACACACCACACTTAAAGCTAATTGAGGAGTACTCAGTGGCTCACTGCCTGCCCTTTAAATTCAGGGTCAATGCAGTTTGGAGAAATTCAGCAAAGTCAGTAGGTCAAGGGGAAGATTTCAGGTGATAGCTCCTGGATTGTTGGTTTTGAGAACGAAATCCTTACATTTTCATGGCTTTTCTCTTTTAGCTGTTACATTAACGAATGTTAGTTTCCCCATCTCACATGAAAATACACAAATTATGAAGAACTTCAATAAGTTTGTTTCTGAAAGTCAGTCCAAACCCCAAATATCTGTTCCCTGCACGAGCCAGGTTCTGAGCAAAGCTGCTGAGGGTCATACTGCCCTGACAAGCAACAGAAATTCCATCCATTGACACAAATTTTTGTGAATGAAATAAGGAGAAAAAGCTAAGCTTAAAACTAAGAAATTATTCTATTAATAAATCCAGTTAGAAAACAAGAGGAATGATGTGTTAAGAATCATCCTCCAGATAAACTGATATTTCTATGGTAGAAGTCAAAGGAGAAAAACTGAACTATCCATGTTATTAACGTTATCTTCGAGGTGATGCAGAGAATTGAAACTTTTAATTATCTGCCTTGACTTTTTCCTCCTTCCTTGCAGATGAGCACACTGGCCTGCTTAAATTCACCTCCCCATCACTCAAATCCAAGTCCTTTGCAGTGACATTTTCACCAAGACTTGTTAGTGACAGAGAATATCTTTGAGATCAGCAGCTTGCTTTATCATAGGACAGTACACGTGTCAAACCTTCTTTAAGGATTGCACAATCACTGCTAAGCAACCCTGTGACAGCAGAGAGATCTCTGCCTATGGTCTGCATTGACAGAGCCATTGTTCAGCTGCAGCTTTGAAGTCGCTCTCACAAGGTGTTTATCCCCTTTTATATACACTGAGACCTGGGGGAAATATGATACTTACAAGGAGAAATGAAAAATTAAACACGGCTGTGGGTTTTAGTAGTAGAGCCTAACCTGTAATTCTCAAATGCTGAAAAAAGCTGTCTGGAAAGCCAATCTAGTCTTAGAGAACAAAGTGGTTGGTTTTTCATTTTTCATAGAATCTAAAGCTGAAAGACCAAACCAGGTGAATCAAAATAGAAGATGATGATACCATGTAATACCCAGGTTTGCTCCTTGTGACATGGCACATGTGTGGGATTATATTATTGTAGCGCAGAAATAATAATTTATTTTCATTTATCTGGACAAGGCCAAGTCTTAGCTTCCTTTAGCTTCCACTGGGAAATATTTTCTCAGCTCTTGAAAGCAGATGGACAGTCATTATTTTACTGAGGGACATTATAAATGATCAGGAACTGATTTAAACCCTGTGTAAAACAGATGCATCATTTCCATACACGTTTTCAACTTTTATGTATCTTCCCCAGCTCTCATGAAGGAAGAGGAATTACCAAGCAGGTTAAAAGTAATTTTGGAACTATGCAAAGCCGAGTCTATTGCTTGTGGCATTTGTGGCATACTGTAGGAATCTCATGGTGTGGAAAATTATTGTTCCCTGTCTGATACAATCCTGTGTTTTCAACAAACTGAATGTCTTACTGCAGGAAAAAATATAAATTGTAAATTCTTGCTGTGAAGAGCCAAAGCAAGTTAAACACAATTCTGCACCAGCAGGCAAATTCTCGGGCACAAAAGACATTCCCACTTTGTGATGGATGGAAATGAGAGGGCACTGCTCTCACCTGATGGTCTGGTGCTGCAAAGTGTCCGGGTCAGTGGCGTTCACCGTGAGCACCACGCTGCCAACGGGGATGTTCTCCTGCTTGGTCACTGTCATGGGGTTGGGGTGGAACACCGGCCCCTCGTTGACGTCCTCCACGGTGATCTGGACGGTGGCTGTGGAGCTGGGGCCGTAGGCTATGTCTGGGATCAGCGGGTCTTCGTTCTCTACTTTGATCAGCAGCGTGTGAAAGGCCGAAATCTCGTAGTCTAAAGGCTGCAAAACAGAAGATCAGAGGGCAAAGTGCAAAAACAATGATTAAAACTTTTCCTTTCAGCACATAGCAAACTCGAAGATTACAGAATTCGCCAGAAAGGGACAAAAGCACTCCCTGCACCTGGAACTTGGTCAGTTTAGGATTAGACACACTCAGTTCTAAAGGACATTGAAGATAAATAATATAACGGATTTTAAAAACCCATGGAGACATCCCTCTATCCAAGAGCTTGCATTTTTTTTCCACACCTCATAGACATAATTCAATGCTCATATATACATATTTATTTATATGCGGCGTGTATTTGATAAACAGATGAGTCACACTCAGTAGCTGCTCATGACAATAATACAAGCTGCTTTCTCAACTCCTGTCTTGAAATCAAAGGCACTGCCATGGAAATACATGCATTTGTCTTAAGAATTGAAAATGCCTCTTCTGAAGCCAAAAAGAGAGAATTCTGGTGCAGGTAGCAAACAGGGTTATTGTCTTTCTCCTTTTTATTTTTTAAGTTAGAGACATAGGATTGTCTTCATACAGAGACAGGCAATAAATTTTCCTATGAGACTTTAGAAATGTGGGACCGCTCCACTTTAGGAGTGTGGATTCAGTCTGAATCCATGCCCATTACTTCCCTGCTGCTTGCATGTGTTCTCTAAGTGAGAACAAAATGGGACTCTTGAATTCTAATTGTACCTACAGCAACAAACGAATTTTTTTTTATAAAGTCGCACTATTAATGGTGATGATTACTGCAAATCTGGCTGTTATTTAAGCACGACAGCAGCACAGCTAGGAACAGGCAGTCTTTGTGACTAAAAAAAAAGGTTACTGTGACAGAGGAAGGGGTTATACACACGGCTTGGACAAGGGCTGGCAGCCAACTTTTTATCCCTGCCGTGCCTTGTTTCATGCGGTGAACCCAGGCGATGAACCTGACAGCAAAAACACAGGGCAGGAGGGAATTGTCCTTACCTTGACGACAGAGAGCATTCCCTCATTAGTCTGGGGGTTGGCGTGGATCTCGAAGCTCTGCCCTGGGTTCCCGTTGATGATGGAGTAGGTAGCTCTCCACGCCCCGGTGGCGGGGTCGTCCCGGTCACCCACAGTTAAATTCACTATTACACCTGTGACCCCCTCCTTCACTGTGGCCTGGAACTAGGGAAGAACACAGAGGAAACCGTTGCTATTTCCGCTTAATGACCACACACACGAAATATGCAAGGCAGCATTAATTATTTACCCCAACAGGAGGAAGATGGAATCCTCGACCGAAACTGAATGCTGTGGGTTTTGAATAATGCATTCTCACGTATGAAATATGAGGTAGCACATTTCAGCTGCTCTCCACTTAATAGATGGCAGATAAGCAGCGATGTGATAGGAATGGAGCTGGGGAAGGTTCTGACCACAAAAAGACAGTTCAGCTCATACTACTGGAAAGTGAAGCATGAAAATACCTGCAGTGCTGCATAGCTGCATATATTCCCAGAAATGGAACTGAGGGAAGAGGAACCTGGCTTTTACACACCACTCTTGCCTTCGAGTCTACTTTTATTTACAAACAAATCCAGTTTTGCCTTTCACACTCTATTTTTCATGACTAACCCCACCTACAATCATTTTTCACTGCACCGTTATCAAGACACAGAACAGGTCTCACAAAAACCATTCCCAGAGCATTTTTTGGAGGGCTTGCTCTAAGACACTCAAAAATAATTGGACCTCATGTTACCACTTTGTCTGCATAGCTAAAAGTCACTGCTGCTTTCTTTTTGCAGCGGAAGAATTTTTTATGACCTTGTGAAATGCGTTGCTGCACGATTCAACCAGCCAAGCCCCACAAGAAAATTCTAGTTTATTCTCCATTATTCTTATTTATGAAGGAAAAAAACATTAAGCAAACCACTGGAAAAGCTTGTAAGGGTCACACTTAATAACACTCCTCACCTTTCAAGTACTTGAGGCTGACGTTCTAAAAGCACTGTATATAAGAGTGATAAGATAATACCTGCTTTAGGGGTGGATAAACCAGGCTGATAACAGACCTAATCCTGAGAAATGCTGAACGTCAGCACTGCCATTACAGATCATTAGGAACTCTTAGCATTTCTAGGGATTAAGCCTTCAAAAGTCCAAAATTACAAACTTTAATGACACAAATAGGTTTTGCCGTGCGTGCGCCGCTTAAAAGCCGCATCGTTGGTGACAAGGGCAAGAGTCACCCAAGTGGCTTCAAGACCTGCATAAACTAAATGTCTTTTCCTCTGCCTTACAGAACAAGAAGTCATAACACTGCAGAAGAGTTTGTGAAAATACCGAATCCAGAAAATGGTGTTTTATTAATATATAGATTTCCCAATCGGGACAAATAGCAGGGAAAGTGGATTTCCTCATATGAAAATAAAGAAAAGATGACTATGTCTTGCCCTGTGTTCAGCTGTCTTTGTTTTCCTTCTTTTTCCAATAGATTTGATTTATCTTCCCAAACTCTTTTTCAATTTTATTGTATAATTTGAGTGTATGCATTCAGTTCAATCTTTCCAGCCTCAAACCTGATTTCATAAAAGGATGACATTAATAACTGGCTATTTCTATCTTCTTTGGTGTATCTAACAAAGAATTTAAAGATTCTTTTGATTTTGATGTCAATATGTAACAGGTTGTGATTGAGCTTTGTTTCAGACAGTTCATTAAGCTCATTTGCAGTTTAATTAACTCTAAATGATAATACAACAATATTTTCACTTGCTTTGAAACAAATTAAAAGGAAAACTCTATTAAGAATCCTGGAAATAACAGAGGAATGATTATCAAGAGTGTGTTCCTTCCAGCTCAGCCAAATGCTGTCCCTGTCAAGCAGACTTGGATACCTCTTGCTCTGATTGAAAATAGCCAATTAGCCCCTTTGATATTTTTATATTATTTCATATTGTCTCAACTCGAGCGTGCATAATATGAGACATCAGAACCAAAAGGGTCAGAATTTTTCCCACAGGTGTTCAGTACCCAACAATTCCCATTCAGCTGGATGAAAAGGTGACCAGACTTCAAGGAGCCTAACACTGAAGACTCTAACCCTTAGGTTTGGCCGGGCATCTGCTCCTAATTCATATCGATCCTTTGGAAAAATCTTTTCCTTAATCCTCCAGTCTGATTCAATTAAGTGTTCAATACTCCCTGGCTCACCTTGGGGACTGTAAGACCTGTTAAGGTAAAATATTAAAAGATATGGCTGTTTTATTCAGATACATTATCGTGAAGTGTGTGAGAGAAATTTGTTATTTTTACCCCACCAGTGCCAGACTGAGATGGAAAAGGTTACCATGATGTGCCAGCTAGTTCAAAAAATATGGAATGCCAGGCTAAGGATATCTAAATCAAGGATTTCTCAGCTGGGCTTGGCTTTCTTCTGCCTCCCTATTTTCTCCTTGTTTAGGAAGAGCTCTCAGTAACTTCAGAGAGAAAGGGCACATGGACCTGCTGGGGGCACAGCACTGCTGAGCTTCTGACTCCTGCAGGTCAAGGAAATGCCAGCATCCAGCAGGAAAGGCTGTGCCAAGCCAAATAATTCCAGCTACAGGGGTACCCTCACCCCGGCATCCTTCACATTTTGGAAACAACCATAAAAACACAGATATTTGAAGCTGTCTGGAACGTTCGACTAAAATCTGTTCAAGATGGATGAAAAAGCAGAACGATAAGACCACAGAAGATGTCACAGAGGTCTACTCTAAATTTATATTGTGAAAAGTGTAATAAATCACAGATGTGTGATTGCAAAAGACACATATTTACTGTGAAACAGCATGGCCTAGAAAAATATAATGTATTTTATCTAGGAGGTGAGCTCTTTTGCCTGTTCAGTCACCTTTATATAAGGAATAGACTTTGCAACATTTAGAAAAATCTGTTACACTTATGCCGAGTCCCTTTCAAAAACAAAAGTAAAGAAGGGAATTTAACTATGAAAGGGCAAAAATAGGAATTAGGTTTGGAAACGGAGAAAAACTAACCACAGGTTCCTCATATTTCCCGGTGAAAGGTTTACACTCTCAAAGCATGGTGCTTAACTGGGAAAGTCTGAGCCAGTGCTCTAAAATAAAACCCCACAGTGGCTAACACAAATAATTGGATCACAAGTTAATTGATTTTACTCATTTTAAATATCTGCACATCCCCTAAGCACCACTATAAATTAAGAATAAAGTAGATGAGTTCAGTACTTTATTTAAACTGCTATCATTTGGACCCATTTTACACTAATAACTTAGAAGGCGAATACCCTGGGCCAGAGTGGGTTTGCTGCAAGGGGCTGTGTGATTTACTGCTTCTGAGTATTTGAGATGTGAGGTTAACCTGCTCTGCGATGTGCCACGATGTCCTTTATTGTGCTTATCATGCACACAGACCAGAGATTTTAGCAAATCTGTCATTTTTAAAGTTTTAGAAATAGAGGGGGGCAAAAAGATCCAGTTCTTCTTTTACTGTATCCAAAATCCTATGGCAAAATTCACAGACAACAGACTGCTAGAAACCGAGAAGGAAACACTGAGTGAACAGCAGTCAATGGGAACTGAAAGATTTGGAGGAGATACAGTGATGGATGTAGATGAAGAGAGTGAGGCTCGTGAGGGTGCACAAATAGACTTCAAAATGTAACAAGTCAGTAGTGTTTGCCACCATGATGGACTGATGGGAAGGAGATAAGGACACTGGAATTCTTGTGGGGGATCACCAGCGTGGCTCCACGGGGCATGGAGGTCCTGGAGGGTGACAACGAGCAGCTTCTATTTCTTACAGCACAGGAGTCGCTAAAGGGATGGCAGGGAGAGCAGAAACGTTCGAAACAGCTGTGTTCAAACACAGCCCGAGCAGAGCAGAGAGTCTCAGTCCAGCAGACTGCTCCTCCCTTCCCTTCCCTGGATCTGGCAGGGGTAATCTGGTGGTTGTTTCCTGCTGGAGCCAGGATGGAACACTGAGCCAGATCCTCCTCCACGCTGAGCTCTGTAATGAACTGACAGGACACTGCACTGGCAGCTCTCACTGACAGAAAATTCCTCTGGGTGGTCTCGAGACAAACCAGTGTTGTCAGATTCCCACCAGGGGGCAAGTACACAAAAAAGATCCCTTTGCAAAATGTCATCACCTAAGAATCCAGGCACTGACCCCACCTCAGCCTCAGACATAGCTGGAAATGGCACCCAGACTGTATGAAAATCAGATTCTTATCTCACAGCCTCATTTAAAGCTTCTGTAGTAAATGAGATTTGTTTACTGACTTCTCAGAGCAGATGAAGAGATGAACTTAACTGCATCAGAATCACCTGGATGTCTCCTGTCCAGCAGCAGTGCGAGCAGGCAGGAACAACACCTTTATGAAGCCACTAAAAACTGTCTCGGAGTGGGGCACTGACACCCAAATTAAAGAGCTGCCATCAGCAGGAAACACAAAGCAAGATAAACGTGCCTGGGGTCGGTGATCACTACTCAATGGCTCATTAAGATTCTGCACGCTGTGATTCCCAATCAGGAACAAACAAATTAAAACTCTATGTCAGTTTGCAATTATCAGGGTGATATTCCAGCGGAAGGTATTCTGTGCTGCTATCACGTGTTTGTTTCCTCTTCTATATATGATGGAAAATAATGGGATGTATTAATTCACATGTGTCTGTTAGAAATTCCACAGAGAAATTGTATTATTGCAATTATCCCCCTCCACTGAAGCCCACTGCCTTTGTGACCGTATTTTGTCTGCTTAATTTCTTGAGGATGTGATGACAGGCTCGTAGAATCTCTTGCAACCTGCTTGCTCTTTGTGCCTTTCCCTTTGCACGCTGTCATTCAGCACAAATGCACCTGAGCTCCCAGGATTTATTGGCCAAGGAAACAGCGCATTTTCCATAGCTCTGTACCTGGAACATCTGCAGGTGCAAATGGATTTTCAGAGTGGTCACAAAAGTTTGCATTCCGGATCAATCAGGAATGAGAGTCTCATAACTGTCAGTAATGAGCATTTCTGGTGGAATTCAGCGGGACACAAAGCCCAGATTGCAGGAGAAGGATAAACCAAGCCGCTGGCGCTTGGAGCTCAGCAGAGTTCACAGGCAGGGGAAGTACGAGGAGGAAAAACTTGGCACAACTTTTGTGCACTGGCCAAAGTGGTGCTGCTGATTCTGCAGCCACCTTCCCTCCCAGCCCAAGGGCCCAGGGTGCTGCCCTGCCAACCTGGGCCCCTGGAGGGCTGGAAAACTGCATCTAAGCAAAATCAGTTCATACCAAGCCCTCCACCGCAGCAACTGAATGGAAAATGGTGTGGTCGAGGTGAATTGCAACTTGGTGCTACATCTCCCCAGTCTCTTCTGCAGTATTTTAAAGGTATTTTACTTCTTAAGACTGTGCACAGCCTTTGCTGTGTGGACACAAACAGCGGCTCTATTTCACTACAAAAACATCTGTATTAAAGCAGTGGATTAAGTTGATGTAAGCTGCACACCAAGCAACACATGAAGCACTTGGAAAGCTATTTAGATGAAAGACACTCCATAAATATAAAGCATTATCATGGTATGACAAGGATTTGATGCTGTAAACGAGATGCAAAGCAGAAATTATAGCTGTGAGTCACCTAAACAGGCTTTATTATTGTCATTGTCTTACTGCCATAATGCTGGCTCGTAGGCACTGTATTATTTCTTAACTGAAAGTGTTTCAGCTTATTCTGTATTTTTTCTGAGTACATAATATTCTTCCACCCCCCTGGTGAAATTACAAAAAGAATTCAATTGTAGCTTTTGAAAAAAAAAAACCCCAACTTTTGAAATATATGAAATTGACCAAAATAATTTTGGATACATTTTCAGTTTTTACTTTTGAATGATTTTTCATGGGCTCTGCATTGTAAATGCCTCGTGATCTTTCAAGGCACA
This sequence comes from Cnemophilus loriae, assembly GCA_013397755.1. NCBI lineage: Eukaryota > Metazoa > Chordata > Aves > Passeriformes > Corvidae > Cnemophilus > Cnemophilus loriae. The sequence continues at coordinate 2,256,560 of VZTF01001216.1, forward strand.
CACCAGTTCCTTTACAAAGTGAAAGTAGGACTCAGTAATGAAGGACTGAATGAATATTTTTGTCTGCAAAATCTCTGTCTGCAAACCTGCAACAAGAGCAACCAATCCGAAAGATCAATTAGGGAAATGGAAGGCTGAGGATCCAATTCTGCTCTCTGGAACACCTGCAGGCTCTGAATTTGTGCCTTTTTATAGAAAAACACAAAGATACTTAAAACCACTGACATTAATCACAAGTGAGCAAAAAAAGGGAAGATTCAACGTGGCTTCATTTTCTGCTGCTTATCAGTCTATTTGGAAAGGTACTCAAACAAACAAAGAAGAACTTATTAATTAGGCTGCAGGTAAAAGTCCCTCTCGTTAAAGCCAAACTATTTCTGGGACTGAGATCACTTCAAGAACTCTTCAGGTATTAAAATTCATCATTGAGTTGTAGTGGGTTAGAATGAATAAATAATGGGGTAAAAGGGAAGAGAGGGAAGGGAGGGAGGGAGGAAAGGGAGGAAAGGGAGGAAACGGAG
>VZTF01001216.1:2257204-2321084 GCA_013397755.1 Cnemophilus loriae
GGAAGGAAGGAAGGAAGGAAGGAAGGAAGGAAGGACAGGGACAGCCTGGGTTTCTGGGTGTTGCAAGAGCTGCCTATAGGGTTGCCATGTGAAGAGTCGTATCCCCCTTGCAGACACCATACATCTTAGAAAACTTTGGAAGATCAACAGAATAAGGTCCTCACAAGATCCGTAAATTAATTTACAGAACTTTCCTCCTGCTTCCTGCCCACAGCAGTGCTGAAAGCCCATTCAGAGCTGATGCTGGCTTCAATCCTCTCATTTATGTGCTTGCAGTAGAGCAAAAAGCCATTTGGGGACTGTAAATAAGTGCTGGTGAAGGCTACTTGAAAAATAGCCACTTTTTTGGAATTATTTTGAAGATTTTGTTTACACAAGATTCTGACTCTTTCTCAGCCCAGCTCAGGGCCTCACTGAGCAAAGGCAAAAAGATAATTCTAACATGTATTAATCATATGTTGAATGCCTGCTTCAAAGCCTGCTACTTCCAGATATACATCAAATATCGGAAGATTCAGAAGGAAGACAAAGATGCTCTCTTTACTTTTTTTTCCCCCCTGAATATATAAATAATTCAGAAATGATTCATCCTTTTTCACTTCTCCGCGTATAAACGCAAGGTGCATTCGGTTGTTTCTGGAATAAATCAAGTACCCACAAATAATTGGACACATCTAGAATGATGGTTGTATCAGAGAAAAACAAATACTCCTTCTCCAGGTGGACAGAGCGCAGTGAAAGGTCACTGTATTTATTACGCTTAAGGAACTTTTGAGAAAACCTCAAATAATGATGTTATTTTCTGAGCTGTAAAAAATTCTCTCGCCGCAGGTAGAACAAACCTTATGTTTAAAACAACAGCGTGAGAGGAAGTGATGATCTGAGCAGGGCTGAAGGAGCAGACTACACCTATTCACCCGCCCAGGGAGCAGGGAGAGCTCTGCCTTTCACATTTATGAGGCCCCTTGTGCTGAATTCAGCCAGCCCAGCTCCTCTCATTTCTTGCTCAGTGCAGTTCCCACCAAGGGCAGTGTTGAGCCTGTATTCTTTCTAAGATGCTGGATGTCTTCTTTAAATAGAATGAACTTTAAATAGAATACACCTCGCTGGATTTTTCCTTCTTTTCTCATCCACCGGATTCGAGGAGCACGAAGGTTTCACAGGTTTTTTTCCCCCCACTTATCCTAACGATGGTGACAAGGGAAGGAGGCCTTGTAAAATGGTCCTTTTTCATTTTTAACAGAAACTTTTTCATACCCAAACCGGCTTTTCAGATGCTGAAGATGAACATCTGAACATTTATGGTGGAACCTACTGATACTGCCCTGCTAAGAGGAAAAACTGGAAGCCACCTACGACTCGTTTCGCAAGGAATTCCTGCCAGCCCCAGTCAGAGGTGGGATTCATTTGCTCCACGGACCCTTAAGCAAAAAATTCTTCCTACTGCTTCCCAGAGTGTCACATTTTTGGGGCCTGGACGTGGAATGTGTTCACAAAACACATCCTCTTTCACTGTTGCAGTTGTTACCTGTACCACGAAGAACCCTTAACAGCAGGAGAGGTGAATTTACCCCTCTCTGGACATTGAAATGGTAGTAAAAAGGAGAATTTTATGACTATATATATATATATTTTTTTTTAAATTAGCATTAATATGTGGAGAGACTGGTTAACTTGCTAGAAATTTTGGGAGGTTGAGGAGAGTGAAGGAGAAATTTCTCTAAGGGCTTTAGTCTGCTCCCAGATAAAAATAAACACAATGTGGTCTTGGAACTGATGGGCAGAGAGCTGGGCAGTGACAAGACCTTCAGCAGATGAAACCTACTGATGATTTTTAAATTATTATCAGATTTACCTCTAGGAAGTAGACAAGGTATGAAAACTGCATTTTAGTGCTGTATAAAAGCACTAGACTAATGGAAGTTAAAAAAGAAAAAAAAAACACAAAAAGAAAGGAATGCTTCATTCTAAAAAGGTGAAAGAACACAGATTTTCTAGATAAAAATCTAGAGGCATCTTGTTTATCTATTTTGGTACCTTAATGTTTCGAGACTGAACCATATCCTCACCAGTTTAAGACTCCTGGTCTTTGCAGAGAGGTGGAAGTTGCAATGAAAATGAGAATTTGTCCATGGCAGAATATTTGGCCTGGTTGAGAGCAAGCAGCATATGCAGCCAGATGAGAAATCCTGCCTTTTCCTGCCCCGGGGGGGCACTGATTCCAAAGGAGGGAGTTATTCTTTGTGCCAGTTCAGCTGATCAAGGCCCAGGCTGCCAAGAGCAGATGTTCTGACAGTGGTTAAAGTTCTTTGCAGGGTCTTTGGTGGGCAATGCCGAGCAGCCCCACTCCAAGCATTCAAAGCTACTTGTATCTCCAGAATATTTCAGCTACAAATTTCATCAATTCCCCAAACTTCTGGCATTTTAGCTTGTGCCAGCTGATGGGGATGAGATGCCCTAGATTTACAAGCCCCTCCAGCTGAGAGCTGTCTGAAGCTATCCCAGTTTGAAAACTCTATTTTGGAAGCAGATAAGAACTCTGCAAGGTTTCACACTGTTCCAGTGGAAGCAGGAGGTACAGATGGAAGTTTACAGGCAGCATAATCTGCAGTGATACAGAATCTGTGTAAATTTTAAAAATGGGATCTCGAGCCAGCATTTTGTTTTCTGTGAAAAGCTGAGTGGGGAAAGGAGAATTTGGGCTGAATGCTCCATATTTCAATCCATCTGAACACAATAAGTCTTCCAAGTCTGCTGACAAAGTGATGAATGAAGTCTACTGCACATAGTTTCTTCTACTGGATATATAAGATTTCTTTTTTTTCTCAAATTATCCCGTCTACATCCAGTTGGCTCAACATTCATTGAGCAAAACATTACTGCTCTATCAAAAAGCTATGATACAAGAATAATCATTTAGAGATCAGAGACACAAGTGAACTTTCATGATTAATGATCTCTTTCCTTTTCCGTTTTCCTCTCATAGCAGAAAAATCTTCATTATATCCTGAACATCCAGGTAAGCATGGAGCCCTCATTACCCAGGATGGGAACAACGAGGACCTGGGGCCTCTAATCCTGTTAGCACAGAAAAATCCTGTTTTCAAGGCCGAGAACAAAGAATAATAGATATGAATGCAGCGTATTTGACTAATGACCGTGGGTGATGTGAGCCTGCCCATCCAGCACCGTGAGGGGAGCGTTCCAAAGGCAGGGTCAGGGGAGCTCACTGCCAGCTGGGGTGAACCTGCTTGGGAAACACTGAGGTTTAAGCATATATTGCAGCAACAGATGTATGGTTTGGCATTGCACAGCTGTGGAAAGGTCAGGAAAAATCTCAGCTGTGCTAAATGGATTTATTGCTTTCTGCTTTAAGGCTACTGATGGTCTCCATCTCCCACCACTCAGCTCCTTTTGCCAGGGCTCATTTCATCTTTCCTTGAAAGAAAAATATTTGTGATAAAGGAAAATGAAACATTCCTCTGGTAAGGGCCCGTTGTGTGCTTATTTCTTGTCTAGAATGTCACAGAGAGAACATTCAGGGCCCTTTCATTTTCTCACCGGTAATTTATGTTTTCCTACCCAAACATTCTCTGTACACACATCCTTCTGGAACACAAACACCTCTGCAGCCTCAGCTGGGTGTGTTTTGTGCAAATGGTTAAGCATCCATTTGCTCCTTTTTATTAAAAAGGAGGATAAAAATGAGCTAAGAGTATTTTTCTATCCTGATACTGAATTCTCCCTGAGCTGTTTAGAGATTGGGGATGGCTGGCAGGGCTCCCCTGCTGATGTGTCTGAGCACTGAGAATTAGCAGGCAGGTCAAAACAGGCCAAGGTTCTTCACTCATGCTCTGGACAGAGAGAAGTGGTGCACACCCAAGCACTGTGAATCAACCTGTCAGACCTGCCTCGTGTGGGCTGAGGGTAACCTGAACCCGGTGCCTTAGAGCCCCTCCGGTACCTAAAGGGAGGTAAAAAGGCTGGAGAGGGACTTTTTGTATAGGGATGAAGTGATAGGACAAGGGGGAATGGCTTTAAGCTGAAAGAGGGCAGGGACAGATGGGATAATGGGAAGGAATTGTTCCCTGGGAGGGTGGGGAGGCCCTGGCACAGGGTGCCCAGAGAAGCTGTGGCTGCCCCTGGATCCCTGGAAGTGTCCAAGGCCAGGCTGGACGGGGCTTGGAGCACCCTGGGACAGTGGAAGGTGTCTCTGCCCCTGGCAGGGGCTGGAATGGGAGGAGTTTTAAGGTCTCTTCCAACCCAAACCATTTGGTGACTTTACGATTCTACGAACAGCAAAGGGGCTGTCCCAGGGGCACGCGCTGGTTATGGTTCCTGCGAGGGCCATCCCTGGAAGGTGTTTCTGGGAGGTGAGAAGCACCATCCCAAGCACAGTTGTGCCCCATGTTGGGGCTGGGGGAGAGCAGGCAGCACAAGGCACCTCCACAGCCCCTGGTCACTAGAGCTGACACTTGCTGGGATGCCCAGATTTTGTGCAATTCCCTCATCCTGGCCCCAGCGAACACTGGGGGATGCCTGGAAATCCTTCAGCAGCAGCTTAGGTGCTCTGATTCCAAGCACACAAAATGCCTCATGCAAATAAAGGCAATTCCCAGGAAATACAGGTGGCACCAATAAGATAAATAAGAATTTGGTACCATCATCAGTTTATATCAAAAAGCTTTTCCACAGGGTTGAAAGCTTTGTAAATCAGGACTTGTATGAAGAGCACGAGTTTATTAAGAGACTGTGCTGTTCCTCTCTTTTAAGACTGTTCTCCTTCTCCTGTGGAAAACTCCACGTAATCTGCTCGTACATCTGCATCAATATTGCCACACTGAGCTCTTCCCAAGGACAGCCAGTACAGGAGGAATTAATTGGATCCTAACACACATCTCTAGATACAGATTTTTCACCTGAGCTTGCCAGTTCTAGGGGAAATCGTTTTAAGGGACAATAAATAGCACTTTATTTCTGTACACAGCAGTGTGATATACTGTAAGCAGCCACCCTTCCTCTGCTTGGAAGGCAGAAAAATGCTGTGCTTGCAGGTACCTCAGAAACATCTCCTATTTCTTGCCTCTGAGTAAGCTCGTAATTAGAGTAGAAACACGAGGAACAATTTCAATGGAGCTGTAAAACTCCGACAGGAGGGAAAAAAAAATCTATTTGAGGTTAGAACAAAATCTTTTTTTAATCTGGCTAATGCTACTTTTGTGCTGATGCTGATCATTATATTTATGACTAACTGTGGGACATTCCAAAGCACTGACACCTGACTTCACTTACTAGAAAAGCAATCACTTGCAGATATTCAACTTGGTGATTAATATGTAGATATCTAATTTTTAGTGGATTAAACCATGTTGTATCAATTTGGTGGTCTCTAGGATTTATAATCAAACCCTGATGACATCTGATTAATGCCAGCGCAGGCTCCCTGAACCTTACAATATTCTTGCTCCTTTGGAGCTCAGATCACAGCAGGCTGATTACCCCCTGATTATCTTGAGTAACTGGGGTCAGAGGTTCGCTGGCATCACAGAACACATTTAATTCAATCAATTCAGTGAGTGAAGCAGTTGGGGAAAAAAAAAAAAAAGAAAAAAGATTTTCCAATTGCTGTAATATAGCATTAGAAAAATTGCCCAGGTCTTCTGTGTTCCAACTGATGAGCATTTTTGCTTAATTTCTAATTTAGTATTCTGCTGGGGTTTGCAACTTCAATTACTTGTGATATTTTCACTCAAAGTCAGGGGCATTGAGCTTGGAGGGAGGAAGGAAAAGCAGAGGGAGAAAAGTTGCCTGCATTAAGCTGGATAATAACCTTTGTGCCAGCCACACACACCCCGGCAGAGCTCAGCTGTGGCTTCCCTGGTTACACTCTCTACTGGTGACTCACAAACTCCTCCTGGTTCTCACCACGTGTCCCTTTTGCCAGATTTTTGGTCTTACTCTCGCTTCTGATGGATTATTACTGTCGTTTAGCTGAGAACCGCTTCATTTTTCTTGTGAGCAGAGAGACTTCGATCACCTGTGGCACAGCACAGTGCTGATGTCAGACAGCCCAGCGCCCTCGTGGGTGCTCAGAGGAGTTGGGGAGCTCACTAAAGACACCACTCTGCACCTCAGCCTCCCGAACCACCACGTGCTGTGTCTGGGGTGAAACACAAAAAAGCTCCTTGAAAACCTCGAGCCACTTCACTTACGAATGTCCGGCAGCTCAGTTTGGCCATGCTAGTGAGGTTTGCATCCTCCGTAAGGATCCCGAGTCTGTGGTACACAAATATTCCTTACTGGGCATCCTGAGGCTGCTGCCACAGCCAGGCTCTCCCTTCTGACCCCTGGGTGGGCGATTAGCACAGCTCCAGGGACTGCTGGTGGTGGAGAGCCCGCTCAAAAGGGGCAGCAGGGGATCTAACAAATGTAAGGGACATCAGATACAGTGAATTTGGGCCTAACGTGGAGCTTCTGGCCAAGGAAGAGGGAGCAACACACAAAACCATGTTCTCAAAGACACGAGCACGACCCCAAATGATCCCAAGGGCAGCAGGAGGAAATATCAGCACGAGCATCACATTTGTCCTGGCAAAGGACTCCAGGTGTTCCAACTGCCCAGAACACCCTGAGCACAAAGACTGGAGTGAAACTGACTTTATGGAGGAGCAAGGAAACGGTGAGAGACACAGCAGGAAAAGGGGTGGGGGCTAAGAAAGGTGTGTACAACAATTCTGCATCTGTCTTATTATTGCCACTGAAAATTTTTCTAAGTTGAAAAATATTTGCTTGTTTGAGTAATTAAATCGGAATTGATAATGATTCTTGGATTAGGTTGAACTTGGATTAGTCTTCAATTTTATTACCAATAAATTCTTGGCTTTATATATAAAGTGGGCTTCCCCTTTAGCCCATCAACAAGATTTTGAGCGTAAAAAGTACAAAATCAGGGTTAGCCATTACCTGCAATTCTTCCTTGGAAATTAAAGGAACTTTCCTGAGTAGAATTATTTAATAAATGAAATGAAGAAACACCTCTGTTTCCTCTGAAAGCAGCAGAAAGTTGCAATTTAATTTTCTGCTTGCCCACAGAGAATATCCATTTTCTATATGTTCCTTTGGGGTTCTTTGGAATGAAAAATGCTATATGGTTATAAAACATCCTCTTAATGAAGCTCCCTCTCAACTATCCCTGGAACTGATGAATTTCCTCCTGAACCCCTGTGCCCATTTGCCCACAGGGCAAACCCTGGCATGGCTGTCAGGATTCCTCACCTTAGGAAAAACCCAAGATGGGAGCTGCAGGACAGAATTTTGGTATATTAAAGATCAGAGTGTGCCTAAATGGGACATAAAGCTGGGAACATATAGACAGTGCCTATAGAACCCTGCACAGTGCCTTCAGGCTCCCCTTTGTGGATGAAATATTCTCAGCCTGTTCTACTACAAAATCCAAAATAAATAAAAAGACAACACCCAAATGGCTTAATCAATTCTCCACATCAAACAAAAAACCGCAGGTAGAGAAGAAAACACACAGCAGCAAAATCCCATCGCTTCAAAGTCCTCAAAATCTATACACGCTTCTCCTCCTGTGCTGAGGATGAAAGAAGAAACCACAGACAGCAGATGTTGGTTTTGTCACTTACTCTGTGCTGGGAAAAGAATTGTGGGCGATAAAGGCGATTTTATGTTGTGCAAACAGCAAAACTCTGTTGAGAAGTGCAAGAAGTTGCTGCACGTGAGGACAGAGGCAGGAATTGTTCCATCTGCTCAGCACTGGGGGCACAGGCTGGGTTACAGCCCCTGACTCCTGCCCACAGCAGGGAAGGCAAAGAGCAGTGGGACAGGCAGAGCACACGGCCTGGGATAATTCTGGGTTGCAAATGGGCTGTTGTGGATAAAAGGATTGTCTGGGTGTCACCTGCACAGGGACAAGGCCAAGAACTGCTGGAGGCAAGGGAAAGCCTCACCAGACAGGAGGAAAAACGTGTCACCTGCAGGGAAGCAGAAGGGCTGTGGCGGATTGCTGAGAGATCACAGAGATCAGATCACTGTGACCTCAAAGATCTTCAAGGAAAAATTAGCAAATACTGGAAATTACACAACTAGGAGGGAGCAATCTGAGGATATCTTGAGAACCCTTCCCTGAAAATTTCATGAGAAACCCAAATCCAAGAATCTATACAGAGAAAAACACATATGGCTGATTTTCTAACATTTTTAAGGTCCATGATGCTCACGAACAGCCAGGAAGCTCGCTGGATTGCCATGATTTTTTTTTTTCTGTGCCAAAACCAAGTGATAGGAAAGAATTTCCTGACCGAGATTCCAGTCTGAAACTCTCCATCATCCAAGACTCTTCTTTATGCTGGGTTTGGTGCTGACAGCTGGAGATACAGGAACTGCAAAATAACATTTGGCCTCCTTACTGCAGATAAAAATTGTGCCTGTAGCTTTCCTAGCTGGTCGTGTCCTCTCTTGGCAACAAAACGTAAGGAAAGGGGAGCGGAAAATAACTCTGATCTCAGCTTGGGGAAGGATCCAAAGGGGACAAGAGTGGCAGCACTAGATATCGAAATTTAATTGTTTTGAGGCTGCAACGTGGCCGCTGTAGCAAAATTCCTGCTCCACTTAGAACTCCTCCATTTTTATTAGTGAATTAAAACTCTTCCCTTGCAGTCCCGCAGGAACAAACTGCTCCTGCCAAGCAGACAAGATTTCTGAAGAAAATCATGCTTTTAACAAATCTCAGCCATTACTTCATCATTTCCCTGAATTGTCTGGCAAAAAGGAATTTAAAGGCCTGCATTTAAATTCTGGAGCAGCTATGAAATGAAGAAAGCAGATTGATTTGCATTCTGTTCCACTCCTCTTTGCCAAAGTGATTTTTATAAAAAAACCCCTAAAAATTAGACTTAAACCCCACAATCTCAGCCTGAGAATTGTTTTCTACACCAAACCATTGATTTTTTTTTTATTTGCTTACAATATAAACCCTTAGAAATAGGGTTGACAGAGGAAATGCTGCCAGAACCCCTAGAATGTGTCATCCACTCATTCCTCACATGGAATTAAAGCAAAATGCCACCCTTGCATTGCCCACAAACCCTGCCAATGAATTAGGATTGCGACAGGCTGAGAGCACTGTCTGGGCTTTTTATGCTCATTTTTTTCCATGGCAACATCTCTGTTTCACGTGCACAGTTTCACTCCCTCCAATCTCTGCGTTGTCTTGTTCGGTTCATCCCTTCCAGGGAGCCCCTGCCACGTCTCCACTCTGCTGCAAGACACAGAAAGCACATTTGGGGTGTCTGGGGCCGGCTGGCACTTGTTCCTCAGCCATAAATTTCACTGCGGTCGCACCCACCCTGGTCACCTCTCCCACCTCCCAGCCATTATTTGTCCCCTCCTTGGTTTTGGCCAACCTCCAGCTGAGAAACTGCATCTCCTCCCCTGGCACTGTAGATGCCAGCCCAAAAGGTTGAGCGCAGCTGCTCTGTGCCACCTTGTCCTGTGGGGGACAATGTCCTTGGAGTCCTCCTGCACTGACAGCGAGGGACTTTTCCCCTCCCCCTGGGTGTCCCAGTGCCTGGCTTTCGTGAATGGTCTTGCAGAGAAGGGATTTAAATTGTATTGAGGGTATTAGCCCAAAGTGAACGAAGTGGAAAGTACGCTTCTCGTTTGTATCCCCAGAGTGATAAATGTGAGAGTGGAATATTTTTTTTTTCCTTTTTCTGAGGCAAAGAAAATGAGGAAACCCACACGGATTTCAGGCACATGAGAAAAAATAGCTTATGAATTTAGATGATAGTTCAGCAGAAATAAATTGTACATCTGTTCATTCATTTTGATAAAGCAGGGAAATGACACGCTGCTGGAGCCTTTGGAGAATGTTGGTATTTTTAAATTATGATCCTGTAATAGTAGCATTAACATTTGTAATGCTGCCCATACTTTATGAATTTAAGAAAAATGCATTTATGGGATAAGTGAGCTTCAACGTATGGTCTGGACTCTGGGCATTTAAAAGTGAATAAGGTGCTCCCTGAAAGCTCCCAAATTAGTTCAGGAAAGGCTCTACAATGGCTTTCCCATGTAACACAGATAATCCTCTCAGTGTGTGTTGATAAAGCACGCTTATTATTTCTGAGTAAATAATTCAGATGTGCAACATGTGGCTGAATTTCTGCTGACTGGAACCCCAGTTTGCATTTATAGGCAGCTAAAGTGCAGTGTTTTCCTTGAAAGTAGTCCATTAAAGAAACCAACGAGGTGCTTTACCTGGCTGTATGGATGCATGCAAATACGTCCTACCTTCTGCTGAATTCAGACAAGAATAGAACCTTTTCCCTGCATCTCCCACAATACAGAAGTTAGAAATGGAAAAAGTTGTGAGCCGAATGCAATTGCTTCATTGTTACCATTATTTACAAAGCTGACGTGCAAATTTGAGAAATAAACCAGTGAGACTGCAGGCGATGGTGCATTTTAAAAGCTTATGTTTTGATTTTCCAAACTGATCTCCATGGGAAATGATAAATTAGGAATTCAATAATAACGGCCGTGTTCCCTGTAAAAGCACAATTATTAAGATCATTAAAATTTCCTTTTAATCGATTGCACTAAAGCAATTGCTGCTGGACTAAAGAGCATCTAAAACTGATTAGTTACTCGCATATTGCTCTGATCAAGCGGGATAACCCTCACTCAAGGAAAGGGAAACAGGCAACTCTGACATCCTGGAGAGGTGGAGACGTTCAGCTGAAATCACATGTCAGAACCAGACACCTTTTTATAACATCCCGACACTGTTCCCCACTAACACCAAAGGAGCGCAGGCTGAACTATCCGATCTTCCCGAGGCGGAGATGTCCAGAGGTGATGCTGGGAGCCAGCTCCTGTCCTGCTGACAGGAGCTCCTCAGCGCTGACATGCCCGTGTTTATCCGGCAGCGCGTGAGAGCGGCCCTGCGCTCCGCGCTGCTCGCTCCAGCTCCAGCAGGCAGCCAGAAACAGCCTCAGCGGGCAGTCCAGGTAAACAAGGCTCTTTGTAATTGGGTTCTCTTGTGAATACAACAGGGTTGAAGCAAAGAAATACCCCTGGGACACAAAGGCCCCCTGGGCGAACACTTCCCAGCCACAGAACCCGCACAGATTTATTGATTGCGACTGCATTTTAATCATTTGCCTGGAGGAAAGAAAACAGTTCCCAGAGCCTGTCAGCCAGCCCCAGCACGGGGCATGATAAACCTGTTTGTGCCAGGAATATCAGGCACTGCCTGTGTCACAGGAAAAGGACGTTAAAGAGTTCAACATCTGCAGGCAAAGTTGAATTTATTTACTTATGGCTTCAATTATTATTTAAGACGGAAAACTTGAAAAGGTCAGAACTGCTAAATCAGAAAGCCTGCCCTTCATTTGTCTTCAAACATACACAGGTTTCTTAGCTTCGTTCAGCACCGAATCAATTAATCAGGAACAATGTTCTTTGTTTTTAAATGCCAGTTGTGTTATTTCTAAATATGGAAATACATTGTGTTCTTTCCAAATGGACTTGTTGATCTCAGAGCTCTTTTCCAACCTAAATGATTCTGTGGCTCTGTGAAAAACAGAGAAGTAAATCCAGGTTTTGTTTTTGTTTTAACCCATATTAGAAAATGCAGCTTTGGGAAAATGAAACATCAGGTCTTCAGTTTAGGTAGGCAGACACCTGTGGGCCCGTGTTTCTATTTATATATATATATATGTATAGAAATCCAGATTTACTTCCCAGTCTAACCCTGCACTCCATCTCCATGGAGCACTCCACTCGGATGGGAGCCACAGCTTGGATACAGGCAGTTAAGAATATCAGTACTGCAGATAAATCTTCTCCCCTGATATTATTTCAGACAACTGTTGGTTTAGATTTAAGCTTATTTAGCAGGATTGATTTTCTGTATGTTTCTTTCGAAACTTCCTCACATAACTCCTTTGATTTTTCAAACTATTTTTTTTTTAGCTAAAAGATTGCTTTCAACCCTTTAAACTTCTTGAGGACAGCAACGCTCTCCTCACCATCAGTCTTCCAAATGAAACAAAATCATTGATCTAAGAACATCTGACAGTACCAGTTAATGTATGGGCACTGCCAGCCTCGGTGGCTGGAGATGGGCGAAACAAATGAGCTGGGGAGGAGGAAATAAAGTCTAAAAGGAACAAATGAGGGGATGTGTGGAAGCCAACAGTGATGGGGCTCGATTTATGGAAGGCAGGCAAAGGGTGTACACGGATTTCTGTGAGCCCTGAGCAAACAGTCCGTTCAAGGCATTGAAAACACAGAGGTGGCTCCCAAGGGAAGCAGGCGGTGAGGGCGTGAAGAAGAGTCCAAGGGATGGGAAAAGGAAGGTCTTCCAGAAATGATAAAAAAGGGGGAAAATCATGGGGACAGAAAGAGGACCATGAGAGGACAAAGGTCAGAAACAGCCTTTCGTGATACAGCAAAGTTTTCCATGTATACAGACAGGGGGGAAAGTGATGAAAATAAGAGCAGAGAGAAAAGGGAGTCACACAGCAAAAAGCAGTCGGGGGACACATCACTGGAGTGCCTCGGCAGGGCTGAGGCAGCAGCTGCAAACAGGAGCAGAGGGGTTTGAGGAATGTGAGCTGTTCACCTCAGAGAGTCAAAGGACGGACTCGAGGAGTTTGGAGAGGAAGGAACATTTCAAGCTAATTATTAAAATTCAGAAAAGGCTCCTTACAGACTCCTGACTAAAGAATAGGCTCGGAAGGGGGACGACCCAAGAGTTTGCTATTTGATTTGTTGGAATGGGGAAGTTTGTTTTGTTCTAAAATAATAGAATGATGCAACTGGCAGAAGGAACTTTGAAGGATAAATTTCAGCACTGGGCAAATTCAATATCAAGAAGACTACACAAGTAATTAGCTGGAAGGAATCTTCCACACTATGCAGGGAAGTGAAGAAAAGAATTCTGTAAAAGCTGCATCGAGAGCAGAACAGGAGTTAGGACATAAACTCCGAAGGACTGGCTGTAGAGCAACAGTATTGGAGGGAAATATTGGGTGAGGAAAACAACTGAGATTCAGAGATTTTTCCTAATTGGGTCAAAGTCCAGAATGGGAAAGGGAGGATAACATCAGTACTCTGTGTAGAGCCGGGCTTATACTTTTTTTGGTGACATATGGACAGAGAACACAGGGGAACACATTTGTAAAAACAAATAAATATTAAGTGACTGTTAGACAGACGGCTGGAGAAAGGGCTACCCTTTAAGCAAATAAGCATCTGGAACTCTAAGGCAAACAAGTCCTGGAAAGAAGCCAAAGTAGGAACTACAAGGTTATGAATAAATTCCACTTCTGAACCATTTTCCTCAAAAGAGGCTGTAACTACAAGGACTCCTGTATGAACCCCCTAATCTGCTTTTTCATACATGTAAACAACACCATTTTTATTTCACTAAGTTCAAGACATAATCACAAATACAATTGTATTGTTTCCAAAATGAATATCTTTCACAGGCACGTGCTAAAAATTTTACTTGAATAAACCTACAGCTCCTTTTAGCATGGTGAGTTTTTATCCATTGTCTATTTTAATGTTTCAGAGCAGAAGGAAAAAAGATATTTTGTCTAAATAATCCTGACATTTTGATTTGTGTGCACAGATGGCTAGCAAATTTTGGAGTAGCCAAATCAGTTTTAGTGTTGCTGAGAAAAATCTTAAAATCTCACTTGTCAGTGAAGAAATTGATAAACTGATCACAAAACTCATTCCACTCTAGTGGAATGACCCAAGCACTCACGTAACTATTATTTTTGAATGAATAGACTTCAGCTTTAGAAATTCCCTCTGCTCATATAAACTGCAGCTACGATACCAGCTCACACATATTGTGTAATTGGTATTAAATAGGGTTTTGTCTGCTGCAAATTGAATATGTTAAGATCTATAGCGTGTTATATTGTTTAATCCCGCTTTTAAAACAGAACTCCCACAGATGCTGGAGGCATATTAACAGTGTGGGTTTCTGAACTCGTGGGATTGCAGGGATACTTTGCAACACATCTAGCAATTCCTCTATTTGTTACTCCTCAAATCAGCTCTGTTATGTCAGACAAAGAGATTTAGAATTCTTGGTATTTCTGTTAAAATTCCGCATTCCACAGGTGAGGAACTGTAATCCCTTATATCCATGGAGGAAAAGGTCCTTTAAGACAGAAAATTTTGGCTGCCTGCACCACAAAGGTGATACCTGCTCATCTCTTCCTCTCTGCCTGACCACCAATTTACATTCTGAATGACTTCAAGCTGAAAGAGGGAAAATTAGATTGGATATTAGGGAGGAATTGTTCCCTGTGAGGGTGGGGAGGCCCTGGCACGGGGTGCCCAGAGAAGCTGTGGCTGCCCCTGGATCCCTGGAAGTGTCCAAGGCCAGGCTGGACGGGGCTTGGAGAACCTGGGCTAGTGGAAGTTGTCCCTGCCCATGGCGCACGGGATGAGATGATTTCAAGGTCTCTTCCAACCCAAACCATTCTGGGATTCTATGAACAAGATAATGACGATTTCAGAGTCACTCTGCAATGAATACCACGTGTAGAAATCACTGTTGCCACGCTAAGGTTTTTTGCCAGCTGGATGTCACACAGTCAAACAAGATCTCCCAACATAGACCCCCAAATTGAGAATTTGAGAATTGAGAAGTTAGTTTGAGAAGAGAGATTGATGCATCATTCTGTATCTTGATCTGAAAGCAACCGTGTGAAGTTTCTTGGAAGTCTCCGTGTCACCTGACAGCACTAGGACTGGCAAAACAGTCCTAATTTGATCTGAAGGCAACTACAAAATTCCAGCTGGTGGGGTTTTTTTTTTGTTTAATTGGAAAATCACACAGCCACTCCTGGCAATGATTGCTAATAATTATGTTTATACAGCTTCCCTGAATAAGTGTTCCAAGACTAGGTCTGGAGACATTACATTATCTTTGTTTAGCTTGTGCTTCCCTCAAGAGCTTTTGTTTGAGCCTTCCTTCCTTTTTAATTCCTGCTCTCCAGCTCCTTACCCAAATGTGTTTGTGCTAGAGGTACTCCAAACTCTCACTGCTACTGTTTACTTTGTAATCCTGACCTTAATATCTGTCGTAAAGTTCACACTTCATAGACCACATTGAGGAAGCGTATTAACCTTCACTTCTTGGAGAAGAGAGCAATAAATTGTGGGTTTATGGCTTTTCTGCTGCTCGCAGGGTTTGGATATTTGCTGTCTGCACAAGCAGATGGAAGAAGCCTTCGGAGGATAGGTCGGCACCGGAATGGGTTTGTAGTGAGAATTTGCCAGCTGCAGCCAGAATTGCTGTTACTGCCACGGAGCTGCTGCTGACCTTCCAAGCAGAACCAAAGGCTTGCAAAAGGCAAGGGCTCGCACAGAACTTTGCATCAGGGTGGCTCAGATCAGCTGATACAACAAATCGGGGCAACTAAACAAAGGAACAGTGACAAAGGCGGGAAAAAAAAGGAAAAGGACTGGCAAAAATGCAAGTTTATTGTGTGAGCCTACTTGGAGAGCAAGAGTGCTGGGAGGAAAATCAGATTTGAAAGAGCAGCGCAGAGCCCTTGTGTTCCTCCCCAAATTCCCACTGTTTGAATGACCATTTCTATTCACAGAACCTTTCCCGTATTATACAAGTGTTTCTCAGCTGCTCCCAGATTATGAGGCAGGCGCTCTGTTGTTTTATGCACCACCGAAATGTGTTTATCTGGAGATTAAATAGACAACCTGATGTATTTCCTGACCTTGGCGGGGAGAAACAAAGCAATGAACTCACCCCTCACGAGCAAAGATAAATGCAGAAGTCTGCTGCCTACTGCTATGCAGAGCATCCAGCCCTAATTATGTGATAAGTGGATGGACTCTGTGTTAAACATATTTTGCAAAAGTTCTTGAACAAAGTGCTTACACTGGTTATGCAGATAGCTCGCTGAAAGCCACATGAATACAGATTATTATGCACACAGTATGAATCTGGATGAGTACAGGAACCTCTGGTCTTCCAAACAATATTATTTTGTTGTTTTGGCTTTGGTTTTTTTGCTGAAGAGTTCCGTGTTTCAGTCAATGCACAGAATAATCGCATTTGTTTTCCTTTCTCTGAAATTATTCTACTCTGGAAATGCTGCAGCAGAATATTTGTTGCTAAGGTCATTGGTAATTCAGTCCTGAGTGGTGCTGAGCATTTCTCATCACATGAGAATCCTCAGGCCAGCTAATTCTGATAAAAAGTGACACACAATATTGAAGAAGAAGAAAAAAAAAACTAACAAAAAGGATAATTTCATTATCCAGATAGCCAGACTGTTTAAATAAGTCTTCCAGATGTCCTTAGTTTGGTAGCACCACCACACAACTCAGAAATATTAATAAACCTTCTTGATCATGGGCATTTTTCCAGGTTATTTGAAAATGTTTAGAAGAGAGACGGACATTTGGAGTCCCAATTGCACTGAGAGTCAAAGCAATCTATGCTCCTAAAGCCAGTTTTTTTGAACTCCAGTGGGCACTAGATGTCTCTACAGCTACTTTATTAAGTCCAATAATATTTTTATAATTATTTTTGACATCTAAAATTATTTACAGGAAAAAAAGAAAGAGGGAGTGCCTACATGCCTGTTATTTAGATTGTTAGGTTCCTAAACTGCTTGTGTGATTTTGAAATCTGTTCTGTAAGTCATGACGGCTCAGAAAACCCTGGATGCCTTGAACTGTACCATGGGTGAGACCAACGACCAATCATTAACCATGAAGAAATGGCACAGTCACTGAAAATTTCAATTTTTGCAGTGACAACACAATGCTCACAGTCTTCATTTAGGAAATAAAATATTTGCTGCTGTTTAGATGTTTGTTTCCTTTCATAAATTCTGCCTCTCACATATGAAAAATATCCCAGGTGACATCTTTCGTTTGCTTTCGAGGAGACTTTTGGGCACTTGGAGGTATGTCAAGTGTGTTAGTGAACTTCTACAAGAGCATGAAGTGGAAAAAAAGCTGAGTGAAAAGGTCAGTGCAAATATTTATCTGGTGCAGAGGTTTCTGAAGGTTAAGATATGCTCCAGGAGCCTTTCTAGCTGTAGTTACAGCTCTAGAAAAAACAAGGGTGGCCAAAGAGCTCCTCTCTGGTGGTCCCCAGCCATCCTGAAGCTGTTCTTTGTGCCAAAGTTTACCGACTGCTGTAGAGGCTTTACCCTGCTCTGTTAAATTTCTGTATGAATTCTGATTTCTCTGCATGTAAATTGTCCCGCAGCCCAAAAACGGGAGCCAAATGGAAATGCCAATATGCGTTCTGTCCATGTGATTTTGCTGTAATGGTTTTATCCATCCCACAAAACTACTTCTGCTGACAAATCAGCACTGGGGGAGTTTGATCCAATTTGAGCATGCTGGAATTTTAGATTGGTTCCCATCACTTTTAGGCTGTAATGGAACTCTGATTCTTAACTATCAGCCTGGCAGTGGCTCCTCATCTGCTCAGACCTGCTGATGCTGCTCAAGCACCTCAGCCCTTCCAACACCCAGCAGGAGAGAACAGTTTGTGATGTGGGAGGAATCCAGCTTGGTTTTGTCCTCCCCAGCTTGCTGAGCCACCCTGGCAGCTCCTGCAGGTTTTGCCTCTGTTCAGCCTGGTTTGCACTCTGCTTTCCATCCCAACGTGGAGTGGGAGAGGGCTGCAGCCCCGGCCATGCTCCCCAGCTGGGATTTAGTGAAAGGACTGCACCTCCCTGGCTCTGTTTTCCACACGGTTGTGGTTCTCACTAGAAAGCTGTCCCAGTCAGATGTAAAGGTCCGTGGGAGGGGGTTGAAAGGGGATTAATCATCTACCATTAACATGATTGTGTCCAAAGGTGTGGTCCAGCTCACTGGCAGCCCTACACAGAAAGGAATAAAATTAATTAGGGGTCCCAAAGGGCAAAATTTTCCCTTCAAGACAAGGTAAGAAGGACCAGGGTTGGCTCTCAGTCCACAGGAGAGGTGAGATTGGTTGGCTTTAAACGTGCAGAGGGAGTGGGCAGATCTGGTCTGTGTTGCCAAGGTCTGTTTACCACAGAAAATAAAAGCATCATGTCTAAGAGAGACATTTTCGTAAAAGAAGTATGGAAAAGTGATCCAGGAGGAACCATAAAATTGCTTTTAGCTCCATATTTGTTCCTCTGTAAGGCTGAGCCAATACCAAGAATTAAGACAGGGACTCTCAAAAGCTTCAAGCTCGGTTCTGAGCTGCAAAATAAATCTCTGCAGATGGTGCTGGGAAAGTCTCCTATCCTCTCCGAACCACGAGCAGACGGAGGTACAGATTGTCCTCCAGGGGCTGCTTTACCCAGTGGGTAACACGACTGAGTCAGGAGACAGCGCTGCAAGTCATCGTAAATCACGGTGACAAGCAACCTAGCCACTCACAGCTCTCGACAGGAACTGATGAATCATTTATTAAAGCTCCCATTAGTCATTTATTACTCTTTTATAAACCATTTATCAGCTGGTATTCCAAATGGGAGCAAATCATATTTTTCACGTAAGACTCCCAGCACTAGTGTATCTCAGATCTCACCGTGCTGATGTTTTGTCAAATTACACAAATTTTATTCTGCTCACAGGAGGCAAGATCTTTATCTTACTGGAAAATTATTTTCTAAGAACATATATATTAAAAAATATATATATATACCAGGAAAAATATTTTCCCTGATCTTGTTCTCCCTGGTGTGACAGAATTGTTTCTATTTTACATTTTTTTGTCCCAGAAATGGATGGAACTGAAGGCGAGGCTGGAAGTGGCAGAAAGAGGAATTGTGTGAGGAATGACTGTTCCCTGGCCAAATGAAGTCTCTGTTTGCTCTGTGCCAGTGAGAGCACTGTGACAAATCCCACTTTTCCAGGTTTGACTAGGGAAGGGCTGCAGTCCCAAATCTGTGGCAAAGGAGAAATGTGGGAACTGGGGGGACTGCAGAAAAATCATCCCCTTCAGGCACACCTCTGCAGCCCTCTCTCAAGTGCCTGACAGCATTTACCAAGGAAAGAAAATATATCTGATATTAACAGAAAATAACACTTGAAAGAGCAGCAATGGAAGCTTTAAAAATTCAGGACAGAAGATAAAGGCAAACAGTCAGAGGAATCTCATTTTTGAGCATACGCTCTGCAGCCAGGAACGGAATAAGTAGGATTGATTGGACTATTCTTTTGGAGAAGGAAGAGTAGACAGAAAGGGGTCAAGTCCACATCTTTCTTGTGTTAAAACTCTGGTTTTTCCTCCCCTAGGTCTTAGGGGATATCTGGGCAGAGCCATGCCTCCAGGAACAGATACAAGAGGAGAATTTGCCAGCTCGTGTCTTTCAGCAGATGCCACATTGTTAATTTTTCATCACACCACAGCCACAGTGACATTAACTCTGGACTAAAATCCCTTTTTCTGCAGGATACAACACTGCAGTGGTCTGTCACCCACTCTTACAGTGACACAAGACAAGAATTCTCATTTTTGTTAATGTTCTAGGTATAAAAACAATCTCAGCACCGTTAGTGCTCACTCAGCCAGCTCATTCCCACCCACTCGGAATATCCTGTAGGATGCAAGCCAGGTATCAGATTTTCCAGAACAATCTATGTCTGCTCCTTGCTCTGCTTCATTCCTTATTTTCACACAAGCAATCCCTTGCTGCTGAACAAGATTTGAGCCCAAGGCCTGACCTTGCTGGAAAGGAAAGGCCAAATTCCTTTGTGATACAAAATAATAATTCACAAAATTAATTTTAAAACTTTTTCCCATTACAGAAATAAAGCTGTAAATTTTAAAAAGAGGCCACTAACGTTACAAGTATCTCTATTTTCAGTCTCTGTAATTTAAATCTGGCATGATATCCCAGCCACTGTGACCTTTTAAAAGGTAGACCTTGCTACCTCACCTGGGATTTTTGGAGGAACTCTTAAAATATTGCTCTTTTTGGCATTAAAGATGAAATTATGAAAACCCCTGGAGGGAACAGGGTACTATGTGCACACCTGAATGGGTTTTCACACTGCTCAGAGCCTATCATTAGCAGGAAGTGTAGAGCAAGACAGATATTTCGGAAGCATGTGGAGTGATGGGGCAGTAACCAAACAATGAGCTGGGCTGAATTCCACAAAGCAATGCCTGGTTTATTGAGCCATCAAAGCACCTGACACACACTTAAAGCCTCGAGGGCTTCAGCTCTTGCTGTGCAGTTGGTGGAAGTGCTGTGCTGGACCACGGGCAGGATGCTCAGCTTCTCCTGGCATTGCCCCCTGACACTCCACGGACGAACCTTCCCTGCCTCAGACCGGCCCACGAGTGGGATGCAGGGAGGGGGAAAGGGTGGGTGGGAGAGCAGATTCCCTGGACGAGCACTCCCTCTTCCAGGAGAGGGGCTTTTCACAAGAGCAGGTAGGGGTAGGATAGGTGGCAACGACTTTTAGCTGAAGAAGTGTGGATTTAGATGGCATATTTGGAATTCCTCCCTGTGAGCGTGGGGAGGAACAAGTTGCCCAGAAAAGCTGTGGCTGCCCCACCCCTGGAAGTGTCCAAGGCCAGGTAATAAAATAAATAAAAGAAGCTGCACTCTGGAATCAAAGCTTCAGATTTGAGCTTTCTCCTTTTGAAGTTATCTTGAAAAATATTGTCTTTTTCTTTCAGCTCTAATTCGAATCGACAGTATTGCAGCCTGTGGTAAGCAACTGGTGTTAAAATGCAATAACTAAGCACTTTCAGCAGTAAACCAAATAAAATGGCATTAAATCAGCTGATAGACACCTCCTTCCTCTTACACCACTTATTTCAAACAGAGAATCTGCTCCTAAAGGGGCCTGGCACCCTACATTAAAGGCTGATTTTTCCTGCTTTCTTCATGGAATATGAGTATCACTTAGCAGGGCAGAGGGAACATTTCTGAGGTCGTTAACATCTCTGAATAGCGAAAGGTTCAAACCCACTCCAAACCATTAAGAAGAAAAAGAGATGGCAATGTGGAAAAGAAAAAAAATGCAAGAAAAACATCTAAGAGCAGACTTTTCAAAGAAAACAAGTTCAGGCTGTCTCTTTACACCTATTTCATTTCCATGCTAAAACCCCCAAACTTTCCAGGGTATAAAGAACCTTTTGCTGTCACTGACTGAACTGAATTTATGAACATTTCTGAATTTCCACAGAAGTTGATACTGGCAGAACATTTGTGGCTAAGCAGGCACATGAATTTTTGTGTCCAAATTACCAAATTATGAAGTCAAACAGGTAATTCTATAATTATAGAAAGATTTCTTCAAAAGAATTTTATTGAAAGATACCTAGAAATATTTCTTCCAGAGAAGAATTCTTCAACTTTGGAAATTCAAGTGGGTAGGACTCTGACTGCCATGAATTGCTATCAATATTGATTAATCCAATAAATTCCTGTTTCTAAATACACCAAGCTGTCCTTGTACATTGTTATTTTCCAGAAGGTTAAAAAAAATACAGCATTTCAAAGATATTTTAAGTATTGGTTGTCAGGAAACAGCTTTCAGAGCGTTAAAAGCCTGATCTAAAAGGTAATTCTAAGAGAATTAATAGTTTGGTCATAGTCATTTAATTGTCACCTATGTGCTTGAAAGGTTTGGATCAGTCTCTCCATGATAATTTTTAGGTGACTGAAACACTATTGCCAAAGCATTTTACTGAAGTAATTACAGATATTCCCTTGGCAAAATTGTCATTCTTCCTAATTTCTTTTTCTTTTTTTCTTTTTTTTTTAAACCCTTCTCTGTCATGTTTGAGTCTGGTATTCATTTCCTTTGCATTTATAGAAGAAATAATTATTCAAACAAAATTACAGCAATTCGTTTCAAAATAATCTGCTGCCAAGTTGTTAATATTAGACCAGGAAAAAATTTTTAAAAGGTAAAAATATACTTCAGGTTGAATAAAAAAACTTCCACAGCAACAAGCTTTCCTTTTCTTCTTCCACAATTATCTTAAAATCAGGATCCCTCGGATTTAAGTCTCAAAATTTGGGAATTTTTCCTTAAAAGTTCGCAGAGGCCCAGGAAACTTTTATATCCAAGTCCAGCCTGGCTGTTATTAGGTAAAACTTTTAAAACTCTCTCATTCTCTCCAGATACCAGGAGAAAAACAGAAAATAAAATCAGACTAATAGCAAACGCAGGGGATGGAAAGAACAGCGTGGGCAGGGCAGGAAATTTGGTGGATGCAGGCAGGGAATTCCCTCACCTTGGTTTGGGGCTTTATCAGAACCTTCCAGCACCCTTCAGCTAAATTCAATTTACAGGGAAAAAACCTTTCCTTGCAAATTCCACCTGTAGGTTAAATTTGAAGCTTTCAGGACTGGAGCTTTAATTACAGAACCCCAAACTCTGGGCTGGCTCACAGGGGAAGTGCTGTGGACAGGAAAAAAATGTTGTTTTCATCCTCAGTCCTGACCATCCAAAGCCTTAAGCTGTTTTTGCTGTTTTCCCCCACAGGAGCAAAAGGAGAAAGTTACCACCAGCAAATTTATTTTACAGCTTTTCATCCTGCTAGCCAGTCTCTAAATGACATCATTTTTTTTACCTCGTGGTTGCCCTTTGGTTTGGAACCGACGCACACACATTTATTAACGCGAGAAAAAGAAAAGAGCAGCTCCACGAAAGTCTGTCACACCGAGCTAAAAACATTCTGTACGTTTCTGCTTTCCTTAAGGAACATCTTTGTATTTAGAAACGAGCTAATTGCAATCGCTTGCGCCGTTTTGTAGAGAACAGATGGCCAATTCTTACCTCCTTCTTGGTGAATTCTGGTGCATGGTCATTTTTGTCATCGATAAGAATGGTGGCAGTGGCTGTGCCTGTTAGTCCCACGTCCATCCCACCCATATCCTTGGCTTCTATAACCAGCTCATACTTTGGGCTTTCCATAGTCTGATAAAAAAAAAAAAAAGCAGAAAAGGAAAAGTTAAGAAAAAAACCCGCAGAGATAACACACTATTTTAAATTAATATTAAAATAATAAATTTTTAAAAATCCAAAACCTTATTTGGCCTAATAAAACATAGCATAGAAAGAGATCTGTTATCACAGTTTTAGTGAGACACAAGCATAGCTTCCTACGAGCTCAGCTGCTACCCTGGAAACCTCACTTGCAATCTAGCATGAAGGTGAATATTGGTAAACAGTACATAATTTATCCTGTTATTTAGGAAGATTAGGAAAGAGGTAAGAAATTAAAATATACTTGCTCTTTAAGAGTAAGCTCTGCCTTCAGTGCACCAATATTTAGCAGCTTGCTTCATCAGTGTTATGATGGGTACATAATTAAATACTAATGTCACAATCTACATATAAATTCACTTTATTAAATCCCATTCATTCCGGGTATTAGCATTTAGACTGGTAATCTAAGTTTGCTCTGCTGCAAAGAGAAAAAGAAACAGAAAAGGAGTTTCCAAAATGGGCAGAGACTTCCAGTTATTGCCCAAAGCAAACGTGTAGAGTGATATTAATGATTTATATTGCTGATATCTGATTGCCACGTCGTGGGTACTTATCTGGCTGCCCACCTACTGCAGAACCAGGCAGCACAGGCCCGCAGCAAAATCCAACTTAATTTCCTCCCCTAAAACACAGCCTGAACTTGGAAACAAACCCGTTTGTGGTCATAATTCTGGAATGGGAATGTGCCAGCCTTTGGAATTCCCCTGTGTCCCATCACGGATGAAAGCACACGTGTTTGAAAGCTGGACCGGGGTCAGCAACAGCTCTGTCAAAGGGAGCTGTTCTCAGCATCAGAACCTGCTCCCAGGGACCTCCTAGGGAATCCTGACACAGATTTCACTGGGAACTTTATTAAAATGGCTTTTGTGTGGCTGCCTTGGACGGAGCCATCTGCCCAAAGCCCACGTGAGCAGCAGCATCACGCAGGACACGGATGGGAAAGCGCTGCAGTCACCTCTGAAGCTCCACGGTGAGAACATTGCATTGCCCAGGAATGTTCACCCAAGCCTTCCTGGCAAAATAAACCCGGATCCCACGGGGAAAGCTGCAACAAAGCCGCTGCTTTTGGAACCTTTTGGAGCTGTGTCTGCAAGAGCCCAGGATTCCCAGCTTTGACATCCCTCATCCACGTCCTTCATCCAACACTTCTCCAGGGAACTGGCAGCAGGGAGACAACCTAGCAAAGCAACGTCTTGGGTCACGCAATCTGCTCTGTGGCCAAGGGACTCAAAAGCTTTTCCCAAACAGTGCATTTTGCATTATTTGTTTTCCTGGGCACATCCCACCATCTCTTTCTTCAGAGCACACGTAAGAAGGAGATCCCAGCTCCTCAGAACGTAGATTTTGAAGAATTTTTAGGCCAGGAGAGAAGCAACCACCTCAGTGGCTCATCAGATCAGCTATTATGAAACAATATATTTGCATGTAAAGTCAACAAGTCAAGCCAGAAGATAAATTTTGTTCTGAAAACATATGGGCTGCTAGGAAATCAGATGCCACTGCCACACAGAGGATCCTGAGAGATGCATTTCCTGAAGTCTTACAACATTATTCCAGGAAATTCATCTCAGAGGGTGGCAAACCAAGGACAGGAATTTGATTTATAACATCATAAAAGTATACGCAAAGAAGTATTACTGACATGTCTGCAACACAAACTCACGCTATGGAGGGGAACTAAATTTACAGTTTTCATATATATTTATTTTCTAAAGTGCATTAAAACCTGAATGAGACTTCTCTCTCCTCCCCTAGCTGCAACTTATTCATTATTTTGATTAGAGAGTTGTTATTATTGTATGGAAAACTTGCAAAGCCATTTATCACTTCATGTTTATAAGCCTCTTTGCTCAGAAAGAAGCCCATTTTTACTCACAAATTGGCCTTTTTTCCTTTGAAAACCGTCCCATTTTCTATTGAAAGCAAGCCCATTTATGCTAGAAATTGCATCTACTGCAGCAGAAATGTCTGTGACAGGAGTCCAATGTTTAAGCTCACGCAAAATGTGAAAAACATTGAATTTTGAGTAGTATTTCATATAATTATGAATACTTCACACTTCCCTGCTACGCAGCACTTCCTACATCTCGTTCTGTCACCAAATATTTGCTTTGTTAGAGGAAGCAGCTGCTAACAGATGCAAACCCTGAGCGGAGCCTTGTTCCCATCAGAGGCTCTCGTTGCGCTCGCTTGCGAAGGACCTTTCAGAATTCTCCTGCCTCCAGCCCAGCCGAGCCCGGCGGCAGCAGGATTATCTGGAGCAGTGTGATTTACCACGGTCCTGGATTTCTGCAGGCAGAGCAGGGATCCCTGCGCTCCCTGCAGCCCCATTCTGCACGGGTGCTGCAGCAGAGGGGCTGTGCTGGGGGGTCGGGGCTGCTCTAGAAGCTCTCATGGCACCTCCTCAGCACTTCTCTCTTCTCAGGGCTCAGACCTTTGACCCCAGTGTGGTCTCTGCCTCCTTTTCCTCCCATCTTGTGAGGAATAAGTGCTGCTGGAAGGAGGCAGTGGAGGAGAACAGCCTTCCTTCTTCGTCTCCATCCCTGCCCAGCTGCGGGTGAGCAATAAATGCAGCACCCAAAATTTGTGTCATTTTGGGACCCCACAGAGACTCAGACTTGTCCCACCAAGCCACTGCCTGTCACTAAACCCAGGCCTGCCCCTGAGTGACCTAAGCACAGCCCAGCAAAAGCAATCCAGTCAATACCACTGAGACAGTGAGACTTCAGCACCAGAAACAATCCCCAGCTCCCAACAAGTGGGATCTGCAGCTCCAAAGGATAACAGATTATTTTAATAAATGAACATCAAGTCACGGCTGGTGTGGCTTATTATTTATCATCTGTGACTTTGTGGAGTGTGACACTGTTGGGAGGGTTTGCATAATTACAGCAGGAGAACCATCCCTTTCCCCATCAATTTTCCCTTTAGTCATTTAGCCACGGCAGGGGTGGCACTGCAAATTCTGTGTTTTGCTGAGGAGGGGAGCGGTGTCCTGAATGCTTTCCTACAAAGGTGCCCTCCCTGCCATCCCCACCAGAGTCAACATTCCCACGAGATCCCACTCCCCTGCTGCCCTGGCAGAGCTGGCTCAGCACCACAGAGCAGAGAGAGGCCAGCAAAGGCACTTTTCCAGAGTTCGACTTGCTGACACAGGCAGCAGGATCTAATCACAACACGGGGAAATAAACAGTGCAGTGCAGGCTCACACAGGTGGAATGAACCAAGGGAGAGCTTCTGGGTGATGCTGGATGAAACCAGACGGTGATAGGTTTCTGCTGGGTTTTAATCTTTTAATATAAATTTAATATTTGTTATGATTTTATTGCACAGATACGATAAAAAGCTATCAGTGAGTGAAGAGAAGCAAGCCCTGCCTGTCAGTATTTCACACCAGCAGCAGTAACGGTCCAAGCCTTGCTCTGGGCTGTCACTTGCAGGCTGTAGGGCATCCAAATTCAGCTGGAATTGGCAGCACCATCACTGCAGCAGAACTCAAAATGTGAGGTGGAAGCCAGTGGAACTAGCTGGGTGATTGCAGGGAAGGTTTAGGGCCCCTGGGGCTGTGATTCCCTGCACCAGCACCCAGGGCTCTGCCAGCAGCAGGACTCCAATCACTTTCCCCAATAATCTCCCAATCCAATATTCCTCCAGTGCTGCCCTGCAAGACACTCATGGATTGCATATTTTGGACGGGGCACGCTCGGTCCCAGAGCACCAAGCCTTCCTTCGGCGCTTCAGTCCTCATCCAAAAAAACCCCCAAAAAACTGGGGAGACTGGAAATCCCCAAATTCACAGCAAGTTGCTAAGATCAAAACAAACAGAACATTCAACATCTTTACAAGGGTTTTAAGTATCCTTTCAATACTAATTATCAATAGAGAGTTTGCTGACTATTTCATGGATATTTGTATTTCTGCAATGATGCAATGGTGCCTAACTCTTCTATTCATAATTCTGTTTATAAACTATGTATTCATGCACAATGCTGTATCAGGAGTGTGCTGCCACATCGTATTTGGGACTAATGACTTTATAATATAATGCTAACCAGAAAGAAAAATTCTTCGGATTGAAATCATTTCAGTTGGTGCTAAATAAATGCTTGTGTTCATTTAAGATGATAATTGCATATAATGCATACTGAATATGCCCTATTAAGACATAATCAATGTTCTTGTTGAGTAACAATATCAACATTGAATCTAACATTATCCCAGAGTGTGCTTGTCAGGATTTTGACAAATGTAAAATAAAAAAAAAAAATGAAGCAAAGTGACTATTAGCAGCTCTAACAGACATAATGCTTTGATAATTATAATATCAGCATTTATTTTAAATGCCAGTTGCTGCTGCTTAAAAA
The DNA here is from genome assembly GCA_013397755.1 of Cnemophilus loriae. Taxonomy (NCBI): domain Eukaryota; kingdom Metazoa; phylum Chordata; class Aves; order Passeriformes; family Corvidae; genus Cnemophilus; species Cnemophilus loriae. Next base: position 2,284,603 of record VZTF01001216.1, read on the forward strand.
GGGTGGTATACACAGAGGCTTTGCGTTTAGAGCTTGAATTACAGTTTGATGAATAGAAAAACCCAAACTATTTTGTAACATAAATCCTCTTTAGCTCACCAATTTCCATTTTTTTCATATCATAAAGGAAGGGCTACAGTTTAATCACTGTAATAATGTACTTCTGTTATAAAGAAAATCAATATCTATTTACTACCCGCGGGAGACGTGGAGCTCGTGGGTATATCTGGAAGCAAAAGGAAGACTAAATTTCCTCCTTCAGCAGTAGCCATTAAAATGGGAAAGAAGTTGTTCCAACGTGCTTGAACCAAATTGGTTTCCTGGCCAGAGTTGTTTTCCATCCTGAGGAAATCTGCAACTGTTTAAAATATAGGATATATAGGATCAAGATTTTAATTCCCCATAAATTACGCATTTATTTTAAATTACTCATAAATTTACACATTTAATTCTTCCTAACACTGGTCTAACCACAGGGCTGGTGTACATGGATGAGTTTGTTACGTTTTACATGAAAATACAGGAATTTTATGTGCGTATTTTCAACAGTCTGTGTAAATCAGTTCTGACTGATGCACAACTTAGGATTTAGAGTTGCCATTGAATTAATATCACTTTGGAGAAGGCTGTACATACATGTGCATCTTGGCTGTTAGACATATATATATATAATACTAATATAAATACTAATAAAAATATTAATATTAGCACCACTTAAGGGAGTTTCCTTACATGGATAATGATGTTCATAAGAATTTCTCCTCAGGTAGAGATCACCAACCTCTAGGACAGAACAATGGCTGAAGCTTGGGTTTAGTCTGAGATATTTCCCCTTAAATTATTATTGTTAGTTAGGCTGCTACTAAAAGTAAGCCCAGCAAATATTCAGTATTCTAAAGAAAAACCTTAATTGTTCTAAAAGATACAACACGACTGAAATTGATGCACCTACACAGATTTTTACCAGGCAAAGATATTTCCCTTCATAACAGAGGGAGATGCAGATGCTCATCTGCAACAGCTATTCACTAGATGCTCATGGCTTGGGAAAACCATCATTTTCCATGTCAGCGTTGCTGGAACTATAAAGTACTATAATAACTTTTAATAGCTTTGGAGAATAAGAATCCCAGTGTCCCAAGGAAAATACTTGCTGTCAAATATACTGAAATCACCCTTTTGTTTTTAAAACAAAATCTATGTTTCAGCTTTCCTCCTGGACCGGTGTATGTAATTTCTTTTAATTTTTTTTTTTTTCAGGGAAAAAATTCAGTTGTTCCTCATAATTAAACAGGGCTGCAGAAATCTTTCACTCCAGTGTGAAAGCATCAATTATTATGTAACTTCTTGTGCTGATTTTAGACCACTTAATCACTCTGTTATTATTCCATACTCAAAGGTGCCAGGAATACGAAGACATTTATCTCACTCAGACCCTCTGTCAGCAGCAGACAATGGCTGGAGTGGGGGTCTGCTCCCCAGGAATGGGCTTGATTAGAGAAAAAAACAACTCCATTGTGGTCTATAAACCATTACAGACCCTGATGTGTGCAAACATTCCCTGTGTGTGTGGTGTCACCGACTGTCCCCTCCCAGGGGCTGTCAAGGACACACACAGCCATCCTCGCTGGGCCAGAGGTCCTCCGGGCTCAGAATTCATGGCAGTTCCAGAGCTCAGAATCCATGGCAATTCATAGCTCAGAACTCATGGCAATTCCAGAGCTCAGAATTCATGATAATTCCAGAGCTCACAATCCATGGCAAATCCAGAGCTCAGAATTCAGGACAATCCAGAGCTCACAATTCAAGACAATTCCAGAGCTCAGAATTCAGGACAATTCCAGAGTTCACAATCCATGATAATTCCAGAGCTCACAATTCAGGACAATTCCAGAGCTCACAATCCATGGCAATTCCAGAGCTCACAATTCATGACAATTCCAGAGCTCACAATCCAAGACAATTCCAGAGCTAACAATCCATGGCAATTCCAGAGCTCAGAATTCAGGACAATTCAGAGCTCAGAATTCATGATAATTCCAGAGCTCACAATCCATGGCAATTCCAGAGCTCACAGTTCATGGCAATCTGGCTTGCTGGAGCTCCCCTGCCCTTCCTGCAGCCACAGGATTATTTTGGGAGCGGAACCACGGAAATCGCGGCACACCTTCCCATGTGCTGCACCAGAATCCCCCCTTCCACAGAGCCTGCACCAAGGAGAAGCCTCTGAGTATTCTGGTGCTTTAAATGGTACCTGGCACTACTCCTCTTCCTTATAGACTCTAAATCTGCCACTGTTGATACCCCAGTTTTTAGTGCTGGCTACAAAACACTGCATGTCATCCACATCAATGAATTTTACCCAGATAAAAACCATGGGTGGACTAGGTGGCACATTGTTTCCCTGGTGCTTAACGTTTTCCAAAGCTTCATACTGAACACTGCAACAACGCTAGAAAACAAAAAAATTTCCAAGGGTTTTTCCATTAAAATCAGAATATATGGTTGGAGACATTAAGAGTCTGACTGACAAGGGTAGGAGGCACAATTCTCCCCTGTCCTGATTATTACCCTTCTGAGGAAACAGTAAATCTACTGTACAGTCTGTCAGTTTATGCTTACTTGTATTTACAAAGGTAACAATTTGAACAGAGCACATAACAAGAGCTGTGTCTCGGAATAAATAAATGTCTGCATCAGGACACCTGGCTGGATGAGGGCAGGTAAGAGTCGGTTCTACTTTTTCAACAGGACTTTCAACCTGGTTGTCTCCACCAGCAAAATCTCAAGTGAGCTGTCAGGACCACTCAAGGTAAGAATTCCCTTCTGGATTACAAATATTTACTTCAACAAAGCCTTTTTTTTTTTTTCCCAAATCACTATGTTGCTGTAACAAATGTTCATTTCGACAAATCAATGTATTTCCATAAAAACTGGTGTCCTGCAACACCCAATCAGCTCTATTTGCAGTGTTAATTATATATTTCATTTTAACAGTCGCAATTTGCAATTCAAATAATCCACAGGCCAAAAGGTATTTGCTGAAAAAAATGGTCAAATAATTTTCAGCCATTAACATACTAGAGTTGTACAATCTGTTTGCAGACAATTTGTGAGGAGAAAGGAGGGCAAAGTCGTTCTAATAAATTATTAGTTGCAAATTATTGAATCGTTCCTAGCCCCTGCCATAGGTAGAAACGAGTCTATTTAAATCCAAAAATATGAAAGGAGAGACAAGTTTCTCCTACACAGTAACCTAAACTGGCTTTTAGTAGAGACAGCTTTTCAAATATCTCTATATAAAAATCCCCATGCCAAGAGAATTCCCGGAATATGTGGAGGGTGTAAAGGTCAGATAAAATGGATCAGCACAGAGATGAGAGACGGAGTTCTGCTGGAACTCTGAGACAGGAGAAATCAGGAGCAACCCCGAAAGCGTTCAAGCCTGAAAAGATTCTCAGGCTGGCATAAATCAGCACAGCTCCACCGACTTCAAACAGACCTCCCAGGTTTGTTTACGCTTTTATTAAGCTTTAACTTGCCCAGTTTGTGAGTGAAAAACTGGCAGGTTCCCATAGGTTTGTATTCAAACCAAACCAGAACTCAGGGTGAGAGGCTGCTTCCAAAACCTCATGGCACCAAAACCATGGGAACCAAAGGTCCCAGAACACACTCCTCGTAAAAAAGTCCTCAAATTCCCTGAAACAGGAGGATGAGGGTAATTCTTCCTGCCTCGTTGCAGGTATAATCACATAAAATTTAGGGAAATCTGCAGTAGTCACGAGAGGGTGCCTGTGATGGTGCAACACAGCCCCTGGACACTGGGGACAGGTTCAAGGCCTGAGCCCACAGGGGAGGGGATCACCCCAAGCTGTAAATATTCGATACAGAAGGAACAGCAGCAGCTGGTCAGCACTCCCCTGCCTTACTGGGGACAAACTGCCCTCCCAAATGCCGTGGCCAGGAGCCAGTGCCACTTATCAGTGATCTCACTGATAAACACACGTTGGACCTGCAGCCCCAGACCAGGGCAATCCTTCACTCAGCAATGAAACACAAGGCTCAGAATCAAGCAGCTTTCCCCATGCTTGAGTTTGCTCCTCCTTGAGTCTGATTCAGGCTCAAGAAGCCTTGAAGTGTTCCCTGCAGGCTTTGGAGGAGGATATCGAACAGCCCTGGAGTTTTACCTCCTTAAGGTGCCAAGAAGTAGATCTGAACAAGGCAGAGGTAAGGGGTTTATGTCGAAGGGCAGATTCAGATTGGATATGAGGAAGAAATCCTTCCCTGGGAGGGTGGGGAGGCCCTGGCACAGGGTGCCCAGAGCAGCTGTGGCTGCCCCTGGATCCCTGGAAGTGTCCAAGGCCAGGTTGGACACTGGGGCTTGGAGCACCCTGGGACAGTGGAAGGGGTCCCTGTCCATGACAGGGGTTTGGAATGGAATGATCTTGAAGGTCCTTTCAACCCAAACCATCTGGTGATTCTGTGCAAACTTGAAGCAGTTCAACTTGAGGTTATTTTCAATATTTTTCTTGCCTTGCAAACCCAGGTCTGAACCAAGCAGCAAACCAGGGCACAGCTTAAATCCTGACACCACAGGCCCCTGTGCTCCCAGACTGCACTCCCTAGCACACAGTTTTGAAGGAATGCATTGCAGGAATCTGAGTGAAACCCAATGCTGATTATTTTACAATCTTCTGCCATCAAGCAATCCATCATTTCACCAGAGCTGAATTTAGATTAATCAGGTTTATACCTCTGAGACCCGCCTGGATTCCAATGCAACACTTGCTCTGATCTAATATTATAATACCATTCCAAGACACCACAGACCCGCACAGAGCTTTTCTCCACCTTTTCATCAACCAGCAGATCCTTTTGGATGTTCAGCTAAGTCGAGATCTTTGAAATGCATCCAGCTGACGAGAGCAATCCCAGGGAAGCTGCTTGACCACGTGCCCGGGCAGGGTTTGTGTGCACTGCTGCTTCATTGCTGCTCAGGACACACCTTTGGAACTGAACTTTCCCATTGTTTACACTTTTCACTCCACCTTGTATCACTGAGAGGCAGCAACTGAACTTCTTCCAGCTGAAATTCAGCTGGAGGATATGGCCTGGGCCTCAGCTCTTTCTCACAGTCCCGAGGGCTGTGACACCACGAGAGTGTGGCACTCTCAAGACGAGGATGAACCATCTGAAAGGACCTCCTGCAGAGGCTTCTCGAGGAGGTTCTTCATCCTTAACCCCAGCCAGCACCTCTACATCCCCAGTAGCTTAGCATCATTCCTGTTCCCAGTTTACACTGGGAGATGTGAACGAGGCTGCTTGTGTGCTAAAACAAACCAGGCTGTGACGGGATCTTTGCACAGCAGCTGAAGATAAAAGTTTTCCGTGAGTTTCAATTTATAACCATCTAACCCAGTATTTTCTGCCAGGTAATAAAAGGTAATAAGTGTTGTGATACCTGCCTAATGCCAAATATTTAGATGATGTGTTATAGGATGAATCAAAATGCAACTTACTGGGTTAACATCAGAAATCACACTCTCACAAATTAAGCCCACTTAGATTATATTTCCCTCCCTAAACATTCCAATTCGCCCAACAGAAAGCAATGTTATAAAGGTCATGATGGAAATTGTGTTTCTGCTGTGTAATCTCCTTTGCAAATTTGTACCAGTGGTCAAAATGCCCAGAAAACTCAATTACTGACTTGTTATGACAACCATACATCAGCAGGCCCGGGCAGACAGAGGTTATTTCTAAAATTAGTGCCCTAATGCAAAAAGCATATTCTGTGATTCCAGATGTACAGCCTTTGCTTGATGTTTATATTGTTAAATATTAATGGAAGCACTGTCTATTATTTCAGGCAAATTATCAGGGACATAATAGTCTAGTTAAATAGGTGCATTGTCACTTGGAGCTGGAGGGGAAAGAAAGCCTCTGTGTCTGTTTGAATACCACATTTCAACGTGGTATTCTAATCAAAATAGTCATCAAATGTTACCTTTAATCACTATTATCATTTTTCCTTGAACTTTCATTTTTTATGCAAATCTTATTTTAGAGTTTAGTGTTCTATTGCCAGCAATAATTCCAGGTAGATTTTGAAAGAGAGGACCCTGCTGAGAGCGTAATGAATCAGTAAATGATACCAGCTTTGCTCGTGGACAAAACCAATTCTGGTGGCTGCATTTACACTCTCACTGGGTTGCACCCGCAGAATATAAATTGGCCTAATTCTAAATCATCCAAGGGAAAATGATGCAAAATGGATTTCAATTACACTATTTCTGTTTTACCAAAAAGCTTATCACACCATGGGGTGAAAAATCAACCCCTCCATAGGATTTGTGTTCTGATGAAAGATGGAACAATGGAATTTTACATTTAAAGTTTCTCCAGTTGATTTCATTCTTTTCTTCCTTACTCTTACGTATCTTTTTATCACTTCCTTTCATGATAAAAAAAAAAAAATATTAAATGCCTTATTTGTAAGTCCTGTACTTTCTGCTTTGGTTAAAAAGTTCTCTTTTTGCTAAACTTTCACAATCTTGCTTTTATTTTCTGAGAGCATCTGCCAGTCAAACAGCTCCTCACCATCATCCTCAAGTCAGGCTTTGTCTTCTTACAACCAAACCAAGATCTGTAGGTTATTCTCACTTTCCGACTTAGCCTGTCACCGCCTCGTGCAGATTTTGCTCTGCAGTACAGTTGCTTTTGTGAAACAATAATTTACATGACAGAAAATATAGGACAGGTTGCTCAAATAAGAAGAAATAATACTGCAGTATAAACTTGGCTTTCCTGCTGTGCTCACGCTACTCAACATCAGAAATTTCTGGAGGCCTGGTGCTCTATAAAGCAGTTTTATGTACAACTTTCCTTTAGGAGAACTCCCAAGGCACACTGGAAAGGAAAAGAAATTCTTGCTAATCTGCAGAATTAAGAAAGAAATGAAGATAAGAGTTAATGACTGAGAGAAACCTACTGGTTTTGTATTAAACGAGGACAAACTGCAATTAAGTGAAAAACATGTAGCACCACGAGACAGAGGGGAGGTGAATGCAGGGGCTGGGATACAAGAGGACGTGGGGGTGAGCAGAGGTCAGGGAACTACAATGGAGAGCTCAGAAAGAGTTTTGCAAACTCCAAGTCCCATTTCCAGGCAGTTCTTGTAGACTAAAAGCAGCAATGCCAACAAAGGGGAGAACAGTTTGGGAGGCACTGGTAGCAGGGGGAGAAGGGGGAGGAAAGAACACCTGAGCCCTTTGAAGAACTGGGAAGAGACATCCACAACGTTCTTAAAAGAACTTTTCAAAGCCAGGAAGAGCTGAGCTGTGGGTCTGAGCAGCACTTCCACACTCAGAGCAGCCCCGGAAGCCCTGTGCCTCAGGGGCAGCTTTCACAATCACAGCCCTTCCCTGCTCCCCTCGTTCCTTGCTCAGAAGGTGAAGCATTTGGAGTTTGCTGCTTGGCCAGAAGTGCACCGTGCTCCCTGGGGGCATGGAATGCTCTTAAACTGCACAGTTCCACGTCCAGCTGTTCTGGAGAGAGAGGTGTGAGTCCCTGCTCATTCCTGAGTGCCTGAAAGGATCCACACATCCCTGAATTCCCAGCATGGCATTTGAGTGTAGCTCACATGGCACACACAGAACTGCAGCACAAATTCTGCCCGCAGTCAGAATGTTCGGATAAGCAAGCTTGGCCACAAGCAAGGCAAGAGGTCTGAAAAGCATGAAAGAAACTGGGTCAAAATCCTTTCAGTGCAGCCCATCTTAGACACACATAGACAAATGTGATTCTGTATTGCTGTCTGAGAGCTCCTAAAGATCTGCAATTAAACCAAATAAGTGACCGAGGCACCTTTTCAATTCTTTACAGGTTCTGTGTCTGGAACGTGCGTCATGAAACCTGAGATTTGTATTTCAGGGCATCCCCCAACACCCGCTGGCCCAGCAGGACGTTTGATACTGAACCCAACCACCCCAAGATCGAATCCCTGGCATTTCTGCAGGCCACAGGTTGTGTGGCTTTCTGGAATGTCCCACAGCCTTTACTGAGTCTGAGAAACTTTTATTCACGTAATTAATTTACGTGCACAAATCTCCTGCTGAAACCAACACTGAGCTGCAGGATCAGGTTCATGTGCTGGAACTACTCCAAAACACTTCTGTAAAATGGGAATCAAAGCAGGCCCAGCAACCGTAGACCTAATGGGATTTAAATATAATTAATATTGAATACTGAAAATTGTGGTGTATAATCATAATGACAATTCAAGCTTAACCAGAGCAGCGCAGTAATGAATGAATTAAAAGCAATACACTTTCTCACTCTCAACGGAAGTGTTTGAAACTATGTTTTAATACAAATCCGCTGTTTGAACTGAGATTAACAAATATTAGTCTCATTATAAATTTTAATATTATTTGCATAAACTTTATTGAGAGAGAAAGAAAAGGAAGAAAGAAATTTCAATTTCACAAGAAAACTGGAAAATTGAATTTTCTTAAAAGCCTATCTGGGTCACTTTAAGTTAAACAGATTTCCAGAGGCAGGAAATGCTGAGTTAACACTACAACAATTCGAAGGGAGGCTCCAAGTGAAACAATTAGTTTAATAAACAGATGGAGAAGATGCTCCCAAAATTACTGCCTTTGTCAAAAACTCAGCATCTTAAGCCTGGTAAAATGCTGTTTATCAAAGCGGGACTGCAATTGCTGGTGAAAATGTGAAATAAAACTGATGTTATTAGATAGACAATGTTTTGGAGCAGAACTGTGGTGCACAACTGAAAGTAAAGCAGAACAGAAAGAAATCAGCACCTAGGTTTCTTCTCTGAGATTCAAGGGCTGGCAACAGATAACCAAGGAAGAATTCAGTTACCTTCCAGTGTTCTCCCTCTCCCCAAGCTTTGCCTTCTCTGTAGCTACCCTGGTTTCAAAAATATTATTTGCCTAAAAATGTGGCTTTTTCCTGCGAAGGAGGACCTCCAAGGGAGTGTCAAAATACAGTGAGTTTGGACTCCACTGACTTCCCTGGACCGGAGGTTTTGACTTGGTTACAGGCCGGGGTAGGTAAAATGGATTTATAATATCCAAGGAATTTATCAGACACATTTTTTTCCCAGTGATTCTGATTCCAGGTGGTAAAGAACAGCACCAAACAGGACCCATTTGAGAGGTCATTCAGATCTCTCATCATCTTGAGCCATCCCTACACAGAGATAACCAACACCTTGTTATTTGGGCCGTTATGGAAATTTTCCCTTACAGCACGCTTAGGAGAGGAGCACTTTAAAGGAAAATGTCACAGCACCAGGGAAGGAAAATATGCAGCTTTTAAAGTGCCTCCAAATAGTGGCAAATTACAAAGCATTTTTTGGTGATTCCTGGCAGATTGAAGGATTATGTTGAATTTAATCAATATTTTTGAGACATGGTTCCACAGAACCTTTTAACCACAGTTTTATACAACTGAGACATTCCTCCATCCATACTGAGACCAGACGATTGATCCCTCTGTTAGAAGGAATATGATGTCTCCAAAAGCAGCCCTACATTAAAAGAGCATCACATCCCGCCCTTAAAGTTTATTTACAGATGCTCTGTTTACCAAAGGTCAGCATGCTTGGTCCTGACAGCACCCAGAACCTCTCCCTGCAGGGATCAAAGGAAATGCAGGATCTTTGACTTGCGTGGAACTGGTGGCACTTTTCCCAGCAATCCCCAAAACAACTGGCTAATAATAAAAGCATCTCTGAACATAATTCTGTCTTCAAAGGGACCTACAGGAATGTGCAGTGGGGACTGGGCCAGGAGGGCTTCAGTTCCCTTTGGAAAGAGGAATCCAGCAGGTGCCCACTTTGTACGTGCTGTTGGTATGCAGTGCCTTGGGAACTGACATGCTGCTCTTCCATTCACTCCTTGCCCCACGTAGACAAGTTACCAGGAAATGCAATTTGATTATAAAATGAGATCTCTTGGTTGCAGGGAGAAAGACTACACAGAAATCCACACTGACAGTGAATGGTACTGCAGTAACCCCTGTGTCAGCACTTGTATGGGGTCATGTCAATGAACATGTTTAGAAAATAACAGCTTAGGTTAAGCAACTTTAAAAACCACAAAGTTTTCATCTTTACAAGCGCCTTTTTCAGCAGGACCTCTCTCCCCAAGCCTTGCACGCCAGTGCGGATTCAGATACCAAAGGACACACTATTGAAATCTGCCAGCGTTACCCTTGCTGGGCCAGCCATCGGTTTGGTGTGCAGCAGGACTCCCAGGAGTAATGAAACGTGTCCTTACACGAAGATCCTGATGTCTACCACGAACACCCATTAACTGGATGCAGCAACACCCCAGGGGCAGGTTAATTGATACAGTGATACACGCTCATGCTGAAAATCACTACATCTACAAGCAGATTGAGAGGGTTCCAGCTCCTAACCCGGAGCTCGAAGCACTTCCTCCCTTTCAGTTATAAATGAAAAGAGGAAGACTCCCTTCCTGTTTTTATGATGACCTCCACAATTCCCTTGATGCCACGTGTCCCTCGTGTTCCTCTCTCAGTCCCCCCTTTGCCTGGCTGGCTCAAATCCTGCAGCCTGCAAGGTCGTGTTCCCCACAAATCCAACATCACAGGCAAAGAAAACAGCACGTGTCCTCCTTGTTTCTGCTGTCGTGGCTTCTGTGTTTCAGCGGTTTTCTTCTTTGGATATTTTCATCTTCACCGAGCGTTTCAGTAAAATCAAGAGTTTAATTACCTCGGGAGGCAGCAGGGGTGTCAGGGTTTCAGATGAGGTCAGCTGCTGACTGCTTGTCACTGAGTGACTCTAATTGGAACATTCGCCTGAGAATTTTAAAGATAATAAGCTTTATAATAAGATATTTGCATTTCTAGTTTGGTTTAGGTGTATCTTTGCTTATTAGAGCTTCTGAGGAAACACCATTCGCATGCTTATTTTCCTGAGACTAACTTTAAGTTCTCTAAGGCTCTAGGAAGTTTGTTTCTACCATTTAATTGCTATTTTGCATTTGATGCAATAGGACTCTGATGATCATATAAAGCTTGATATGTAACTGTTCAGATGCACTTTCTTTACCTGGAGGACAACAGCTGAGCTTCACTTGGGACAAAAATAAGAAAAATAAAATCAAAATTCTGATGCCACTTGCCCTGAATTTCTCAATGGCCAAGCAACACGCAGCTATTCCCTGAAGAAGCAATAAAAATATTTTAATATTAAAGAGATCATCACACACACATAGAAAATACTGTGTGTGTCAACCTTTGAAGGCCTGAGGAAAGATCTCTGTTATTCATGCTATTGTAAGCTCTGTGTACCTTCCAATTCTTTATATAGAAAGCTTAATGGCCATGGATTATTTGCCTCATTGGTTACGGTGCTAGGAAATAAAACAATGGGAAATATTCATTATAATGCTCCCTGGTATTGAACTTCCACTTGGCTGAAGTATTAAAACAAGCTGCAAGGAAAATTTAACCTCAGAAAAAAATGGCAGTTTTATTTACGAACGTGAGAGACAAACTAACAGCTCTATTCCTCTTGGTTTGCAGTGGTTATACTGTGAGAGCTCTCTGCTCTGGGCTTCCTCTGTCTATCCAACAGGTTTTTGTTCTCTTCTATTACTAGGTGGCAGCCTAAGAACAGAAACTGGGGGCATGTAGGAGGTGAGATTACAAAAAACCCAGCAACAGCAACCAAACCACCAAATGACTGGAAAGAATAAAAAAAAAAGAAACGCATTGTCTTATTTGGTATTTCAAGAAGAATCATTTGTGTTGTCAAATCTGAAGGTCTTCATAATTAGAAAATCCAAAACAGACTGACTAATCTCAGAAAAAGATATTAATGGAACAAAGGTTTTGGGTGAGGCCTATTGAAGTGAAAATTTACCTATCATTTCTTCATCAGTTATTATAGATTAAGGCAGATAATTTTTGAGAAACATCTGCAATATATTTGACAAGCCAATATCAAAATATCATCTCAAATGGTACAGAAATATTAACTTATGATATTATTTTATTGCTACTAAAGAACACAGATTTATCAGTTGATTATAGTTTTCTGTGTGCAATCAATAACGCCAAACAGGCAGAATGATCCCTAAAAGCCTTAAATTATGCTTAGCTGAGTAGCTAAATATAGGCTTTAAATGAATGCATGTGAAAAGCGTACATTAGATATCGCTGGATATTGACAATTTATTAGCTGAATATTCACTAATTCCCTTTTTTTTTGACATCCTAATGGCCAGTGCTTTCTCCTGTCAATAGGCTGTGGCTGTAATCCCAAAATGCTGCTCTAGGTCAACACTGAACTAAATCCACATCACTCAGTAAGAGTGGGAAATTACTCCCCTGAAACCGGAATTCCTTAAGCCCTGGTTAGTGCATTTGATGACTGTCTCATTAACAGTAGAGCAAAAACGCTTCAGGGATTTATGGTGGCAAGAACTGATGATTAAATCCTTTTTTAGATTTAAGGGTGCCATGAAAATGCCATCTGAGATCCAGGAAGAGCGATAGGGATTTCGTCTTGCTTGCTTCTTCCTGAAGATAAGGTGACTTCTTTTCCAGCACTTTTACATTTCGTCTCTAAAGTGAATTAATATTTTTAAAGGCCAAGCTTGTGGTTTCATTTTTCACTTTGACAGGTTCTGAAATGCAGATAGATTTTATATCGCATAGAATATTTCTCTTGTTTTAGTTTAGTCATCTTTTGTTCTAATGCCATAGAACAAACCACTGACTTTTCAAATGACCCTGTAAAAACACAAGATCAGAAAACAAAGCTGTTCCTGTCCAGCTGGGAAATCACCTTCTCATCTTGAGGAAGCTGCTTTTTTGTTCTTATTTTTTTTCCCTTTTCCAGCAGTTTCTTTTTAATCTATCCTAGCAAGGGGTTCAACAGCAAAGGATCTCTTTGAAAAATCCTGTTGAGATTTATAATAGTGAAAATTCTTAGCACTGAAGTTCAAAGGTGACAAAGTCATGATAACAAACTGCTTGTCTCACCCGTGTCCTTTCACTTTTTTCCTACTTTGGAATTGCTTTGGGGGGGTTTTGCTATGCTAAAAGGAAACACCAAACACTGAGATTTAAATAATTACAATATGTAAATATAGATGCCTGTAGATAAAGCTGCGATATAAGTGAAGAGAGGGAACCCATGGGTTGTAGGAATAACAAATGTCCTGATGTACATCAGGCCACCAGAGATGGAAAACACTTTCTAGATAATAGATTTGCTATTTTGAGGAGAATATTGTTTTATTTATCATGGAAAAAGGGAGTTTGCTTTCACTTGGAATGAGAACTAGCAGTTTCAGAAACGCTTTTGTCCCCCAACTGCCTGGATCACCCTGGCGTGCCCAGGGGAAGAACTGACAAAATCCGACCCTGCTGAGGTATTGAACTTCCACTTGTTTTTGCAGAGCTGCAGATAAAGACTTTTTTGCGAAAAATGAAAAATTTGTTTATTAGGAACTTGTCCATAGCGTGCATGCAGAAGTGCAAAGGAGGTGTCAGCGGGGTTCATCTAACACATGCATTAAAGCATTAGCATGAGCGTGCTGACTATGCAGAAGATATAATTTCTTGGTCTAGAAACTTGCTCTAAGTGCTGCAATCTTGATTTTAAATTAGCTGTTAAATTATAATTTGTGGTTTACTAAACAGTAATTAAAATCTAATTTTTATTAATGCTATGAATATTAATCCATCCCAGGTTCATTTGTTTTATATAATTCTTATAAAGCAATGCATTGCTGCTCTTCTGAAATATTTTTTTTGGGTAGCGTTTCCTCCAAGAGGGACTGGAAAAGGTCCCTGTATGCATCCAACAGTTCTCAGTGTGATTTATTTTTGAGAAGCTAACACCATATGGGCTCTCACAGCATCCACTGTAATGGTATTGGGCACTGGCTTATTTTTCTGTGCTGCTTTGTAGACTCTGAGGACATGAGGTGAATGCAAAAGCTGCCTGGAAGGTATCAAAGTGATGGAGTATTAGTCAGGAGAAGAGAAAACTTCTCCAGGTGATGATTGACTAGGGATCTGTTTTCCTGCAGACATTTTACATTGCATAATGAAGCCATAACACGAGCATGCATTATTCTGTGTCTTCATCAGAAATTTAAACAAGCTGTAACGGCACCGGGGACAGACCCCAACGTGCACAGCAGAGCTCAGGGGGTGATTTATTATCATCTTCAACAGAAGCAGAATTGGACTTGACACCGCAAACTTTGGTTCACCTGCATCAAGACAACTGCATGTCACTAATTCCAGCATGAAGCAACACCCAGAATACGAATTAGTATTGGAACAGTGTTTTCCAGCTGCTTCAATTTGTTCTAAAACAACAGGCGAGTCATGACAAGATGGAAATTAATTTTAAAAATTCAAAAAATTTCCGGCCAGTATCTGATATATCAATTGCAAAGTCATTCAGTTGCATTGTATAGCTAAAAGGGTAAAGTTTCATATTTCTTGATTAAACAGAAAACACAAATCAGATGGTGTAAGACACAACACTGAAAAATTTATGTAGCAGCAGGAGAAAAATGAAGCAGAAAGTATTTAAATGTTTCCCCAGGTCACAGAGCAAATTTGTGTCAGCAAATGATTCTCGAATCCTCACTCCCAGGACAAAGCTGTAATTGCCAATCCGTGCATCTTGGAGCAGGGTCTGATTCCTAATACAAAACAGCTTTTTATTAAGCAAAGGCATTCAGTCCTTTACCCTGCCCTGTGCAGAGAATTAACTGAGGCAGGGACAGATTTCTGTTTGGGAATAGGAGGATGAGGAGGAGAAGAGCTGCCTCATTTCAATCTCCTTCTCCCATTTTCTTGCCTTCTACCCGAACTCGGTAGTATCTGTCACTGCCTCCTCTGATAACAAATCGCTCTGATTTAATTTCTCTTAATTTATTCACTTTTTAAAAGGGCACAATAAACAATAATGGCCATTGAAAGACCAGAACTGAGGATAATGAAAAAGCCAGTCACCAGCAGCGCAAACTGCAGTCCATTATTAACCTAATGATGTGAGACTGTTTAAATATGATAAAGCTCTTGTTAGGAGTTAAAGCTAAGACTAAATAAATATAAAGCCTGCCTCATTTAGATCATTTGGTCTGTCGTTTCATTTAAGTTATGTGAGAAATAAATTAAATATTTTATGATCTATGCTGCCAGGAATTCCTTAACGTTACATATAACTGTGCCCTCCTCACTCTGCAAACACAAGTCTGAAGCTGCACTCATCAGATGAGCCCAGATTTATCATTAAGGGCCAAAGGGATAAGTTCAATTTCAGTAACATCTGCACACAGGGGAAACATCTTGGTTGACAGTTCAGTACAGGCAGCCAGAATGATGAATTTTTTATGTACCACCTCCGTTACAAACGCTTTGCAGAAGAGCTGAACATCAAACTACCCCTGAACTGCTCTGGCTTGTGCAGCCTCCCAGGCAGAACTTTACCCTGATTATTGATCCTGGGCTGGATATTGCTCCTGTCTCTGCTGCTGCTACTTTTGGAAAGAAGTGCTTTTCTGCTCCAAGTTCCACTGCTGGCTCTGATTCACCAGCACACCCCAAGGCACATCCAGCAGCAACAAGCCCAGCACTAACAGTGATCCCAGAGGGGCAAAGGGAGCAGAGGGAGGGATGCTGGTTGGTGTTCTGTAATGACCAGGGCCCTGTTTTGGCCCTGTTGGACTCGTCACCCTGCCTGTCAGCACAGCTAATTAATGCCATCTCACCACGTGTCCAGGCAGCCGCACTGATTCCAGTCCCAGCAGCAACCTGCTGGTTGCTCACTCACAGCTGAGTGATGCTGCAGCTCGGTCTCCACTGCTCCCTGCTCCTCCTCAGCTGCCTTTTTGTCCAGGATGTTGTCATCAACCCCCAGAAATTCTACCCTTTCCTTTTTTTTTNCTGCCTTGTCCTTCTAAATATATTTGCGTCATGAGGCTTTACAAAAGGTAATTGAACAAGTTGTTTTTAAGTGGACAAGAATGTACTCAAGAAAAATCAAAGCAGGAAACAAAAATAAAAGGTAAAGACTTCTCAACCTCCCTCTCCCACACAAACACACAACCACAGGGTAGGAGCTCGTCTCCCAGGTCTGTTGGATGATGCAAACTTGTCTCAGGCTGTCCTGACTTACTAAACCTGCCAGCAGAAGTAAACTTCAGGTTACTGCTTGCCATCATTTATCCCACACAATTCCCACTCTGGCCCTGCTCCTGCTGGATGCCTGTGACTCAATCAGGAGGTGCCACTTGCCATCACTGGTGGCTCAGTGGTCTCCACACCAGCTGCAACTGCTCTGGGCAGCATCTCCTGTCAGGGGCTGTCTGCCGCTCCCTTATTGCCTTATGGATTTAGAATAAATTGGTAGAAGTAATCTGCTGCAATATAAAAAAATTGAAATCAGAAACAGGAAAATGAGTGGGAAAATTGAGATATTTTTTGTAAGTTGATATTCGCCCACTCTACCAGCAGATCCCCATCTCCTGTGGTCAGATTGATTAGTTTCTGTTCTGGATTATTTTTTATTATACCTTTGCTTTTAAATGGTTGTGTGTGTGTGTGTAAATCCCTTGAATATAAAATACAAATGGAAACATTTGTTGCTACAAGGATGAGACTGATTGAATGCCCAGGGCATCCAGAACTTGTGAGAAATTATAACACCTCCAGGAAGGGAAGAATGGTTAAAGCAAAAGGTGCCTCATCTCTCTTTCTTGTTTCTCCTCCTATTAGTAAGAAGTTAATAAAACCTAATCCTTTGTTTCCTAGGAGTTCTCTTTAAAGAATAAAGGTTACAACTAAGTGCAAAGAGAGGGTCTCTTAAAAATGTGGCAAAAGATTGAAGACAAAAAACATAAATGATAAAGCAGGAGTTGCAGAGGGGTTTGAGCAGTTGTGCGAATATACCAGAGAGTTCTCGCAGTCACCAAAAGCACAAGACAAACCCTGGCACGCCTCTGTGCAGTTTAACTGCTCTATTTTTGTGCTTACAAGCAGCTGTTCTGCACATCATCCCCAACACCTCTCTGAGGACAAACCTTAGATCTCCCCCTGGTGCTGCGAGGAACTCACTTCCTAACTTAGACAGTTCTGTGAGACCGAAGGCAATCACAGATAAATTATTTTAGTGCAAAACAATCCCAATCTGAAGGCTGCCATGCAGAAAGGAGTGTGTGTAGGAGATCACAGGGGGGACAAAGACTTCAAACTAGTGCATTAACTTCCTGAACTTCCTATCACTTACTCTTATGTCCCTCTCCATTTAAACGATTTCCTATTGAATTGCTCAGCAGTGCCTCCCCATTATGGTCTGAATATGTATAGACACAGCAGGTGGTTTAAAAATAGCTGCAAGCGTCTTGAAAAAAATCCCTGGAACGTATTAGGTTGGTTAGGGAGAATTTTAATGACACCTACAGCAATTTACAGTTGACAAATTTTTATGTTTCCGCCATGCAGGAAAACCCAAAATGAATTATCTTGTTTATCACTGGGAAAAGGACAGTAATGAAACATGCTAATTTGAGAAGGAAAATTAAATTGCAGCCAAGGCAGTATTCAAACAGGTGCCATCTGAATCACATTTGTTCCACCTTGGACTAATATTCTGCAATATTAAAGGCAGAGAGGTGTCCCACGTTCACCCAAAGAGGTGTAAGCAAGCTCTGCACTGTTCTGCTGCTGCAAAAAGCTGGATGCATGCTTCAGTCTGCCTGCATTACATCTCGGGAGGCTTTGCAAATTACACGGTGAAGGAATTTTCTCCATGGGATATTAAGGAATAGCTGCATCACCAAATAAAAAGCTGCACATTCCCCAGACTACAACCCCAGCTTAAATTGGATCCCTTCAAATAAAAGTGTGGTAATGACAATGATCTCTTCCTAAAATGCATTTTATGGCAGAAACTGTGAAACAAAACAAAGAAAATTAAAACAGACAAACAAAAAACCTGAGCATCCTCTAAAAATATTTTCTATTCTCACAGCAGTATTAATGCTCTTTTGGAAGATGCATTTTTGATGCCACCATTTGCTATCAGTCATAACTCAAATATATTTCCACACATTTTACAATTTTACTTCTGAGGTCTTTGATTAGGAAGTCCCAGGTTTAATTGCAAGGAATTGTAGTATTAAAGTATCTGATGAGGAGGTGATGTGTCACTCTGTGGAGACACAGTTATTGCTTTGGATCTGCAGTCCCTCCTGTGGCCACCCACCATCATTTCTAATTATCGCTTCAAATCATACAAAGCACATCCCCTGCTATGCACAGAAGGCAGGTGGGTGAGTGGAAATCTATTATAAAAACGGGCCTCTGGGGAAGGAGAATTACACTGGGCTATTTTTCTTGGTTTTCAGAAAGTAGTCCTGTTACTTACAGCCGTTCTCCTGGAACAACTTGAAAGCTTTGGGGTCATCCCTAGGACGGGAAGAACAACCTCCCAGCAAGAGATGGTGGCTACACCACAGAAAGAAGGTGGTGTGCATCTCCAAGTAGTAAAAAAAGTAGAAAAACACCAATTACTCCAGGATGACATACACCATAAAATCCCTCCAGGATAAATCAGTTGTATTTCTATGAAGAAATCTTGAAAATATGTTGAGTGTAATGGCTCACACAAAGCACTTTCCGAGTCTGGAGTGAGGATCTTAGTGTCCAAAGGACAGAGCAGAATTCACTGCTTGGCACAAGGCTGAACAGATTTGTTAAAGCTGAGTTGGGAAATTAGGGAATACAGGGTAACTTGAGTTAAGAAACAAGCAGCAAGTCCTGTGTCAGGATGTACTGCTGCCCATTCCGATCCAGTTTATTAACTCTCATTTAGCATAAACAGCAAGCTCTGCCTGCCCCGCCGCCCCAGCCACACGAGGTAACACTCAGTGCACCAGGGAAGGTGTTTCAGCATTCTCTTTAAACGTCCTCTTCAGTTTCCCCTACAGCCTGGTGCTCCAGAGTGCTGCAGATACTGTCCACCCTGCTGAGAAAGTCCAGGGTTTCACCTCTACCTGTGCTTCCCACTGGCTTTGCTTTTCCTGTGCTTTTAATAACTTCTTACAGGGAGGATTTAGAACTTTTTACCTGGTGTTCACACAGGCATGGGATATATTTGGGTCTTGGTCCAAGACTGAGATTTTTACTTGCAATAAAAATGTCCCAAATGGGGAAGAATCACCTGTGACAAGGTCCAGGTAAGACATGGCAACCACAGCTGCAATAAAAGCACCTCGAGATTTGCCTCTCTGACGTGGTGGAGATTTCAGCTGGACAAGATGATTTTTGGTAGCCATCAGTTGGGAGGGAGTGCCTTCTGGAGGTGTCTCCCGTGGCTCAGCTGGATTCAGTAGCTTGGATAAAGCAGCTCTGCTGCTGGTTTTGAGCTGTTTAGAGCACACATTTGAATCCTGCACATCTGATTAGGATGGAGCAGCCAAGCCCCCTGCGGCAGGGTCTCTGCAAAGCTTTCTTAGTTTAACAATAATGAACAGCACAGAGAACTGAGATGGTTTAAATCCCACATTGCCCTTATTTAATTTATTTTTTTTTTAATATATAAAAACCTCGTCACAGAAGTGCTAGACTCCTATTTTTTTGTTGCCTGAAATGTTATAGTAGCACAATAAAAAGAAACTGCATGGATCTTTTATGTAATCAAAGCTATTCCCCCACATCACCAAAAAGGGTGAGACACCCATTTCTCAGTAAAGACATAGGAGGACAGACAAAGAACTCTCTCAGTTGTAGGCATGATAACAGTGAGGTCAGGAGGATGCTATATTTTTACCAGACTGTTACAAAACCAGGCTTTTAATGTACAAGTTTTATACAAAAGAGAAAAGGGAGGCAGATGGGGAGCAGGAAAGAATGAAAAAATACAGCATTCTACTTTTTATGGGTCAGGGATGGGAAGAGCCTAAGAAAATAAGGCTATTTCAATGTTTCTTTGAAAATCCTATTCCCAGTTCCTCCATTCTCTTTCAAGGATAGGATTAAAATGCCAAGACTCCATGGGTGGGAAGCAAAAAAGGAAAAAGATATACGTCATTTCAGAGACTTTCTACTGGACCCTAAAGGGGAAAACCAACACAGAAAAATTAAGGAGACTACTCTGGCAAACAAACTGAACCCATGGCAGTGGATTTGGATGGGGGGTGGACGTGGTTCAGAGGAGCAGGTACTGTTTGCACCCCATCAATGCTCAAGGGTGTGAGAGGCTCCCGAGTGAGCCAGGCTTTGAGGCAGAGACAAAATCATCCGTCTCTGAACTGTATCACGTTAGAATACAAACTGTAGTGGCTGGAGCAAGGTGTGGAGGGTGTGTTGGGTGGGTACTTCAAGATTTTGCATTTTCTTGGGGTGAAAATCTGGCTTTAGAGGGTGAAATGGATTTATAAAAAGTTTTGGGGAATAAAACCCAAACGTTCGCTCCCTGAGCTCTACGCACTCTTGGTAGGGATCAGTTTTGCTCTCCCTCCAGCAACTTTCACTGCCTTCTCAATCTGTAACGACCTCGTACAGACCTTCCAGGAATTCCCTTTTTCTCCATAATCACTCAGGCTTGGCTGGAGCTCTGCTCCCTGCTCTTTTTGTGTGTCCTGTTGCTGCCCACGTGTGAGTTGCTGTCTTCCTCCCATGCCTGCACTCCTGATAGCTCTGTTCCCAAATTTACACACCTCGTTGCTCTCCCCAGAGGAAGAAAACCCCTCCTGTCACTGCTCTATTCCTCGTGCAGGAAACAAGGCAAGGCAATCACCATCCCTTTAGCTGCCAACCTGCTGGTGACAAACCACGCTGTGCCCACCCAAAAATGAGCAAATACAGCAGAAACACCTCCTGTCCCAAGGAGCTGCTGTGAAGAACCTTAAAAATAGGGGAACAAGGAACTGAGAATGAGGGGAAAGAGAAAATATTTAGCACTGGGATGAAAAGCAAAGTGTGTTACAGCTGATCAGTGCTGAGAAGCCAGCAGTGACCTCTCTGAATTCTGCTCAAATACAATCCGATGTGCTGATCATGTTTATTCATGTCATTAAATGTTTTTTTTCTGTAGGAGCTCCAGTATAAGACACAATCTTTGTTCTCCAGATAACCAGTTAGAAATGGCCTCAAGCTGTGCCAAGGGAGGTTTAGTTTGGACATATGGAAGTTTCTTCACTGAAGGGGTGGTCAAGCATTGGAACAGGCTGCCCGGGGAAATGTCCTGGAAGCACTCACCATCCCAGAAAACAGTCAAAAAACCTGTGGATGTGGCACTTGAGGACACGAGTTAGTGGTGGCCTTGGCAGTGTTGGGTTAGTGGTTGGATTCAGTGATCTTGGAGGTCTTTTCCAACTTCTCTATGAGTATTAAAAAGACTTTTAATCAGGATCTTTGAAGACTATCATTTTTAATTGGAAAGCACCAGTTTCACTGAAATATGTACCATGAAAAATTTTTGGCACCAATACGATCTCTTAAAAACAGACTGAGGTTCAAGTTCTTATAGAGAAAGCACAGAGAAAGCTTTCCAGGTGGAACATTTTGACCATGCCACTGTTGCCTTTCATATTTTAACAGCCTCCACTTCATCCTTGTGCTGATCCAGCTCATCATTGAAAACTAAGAAGGAGGTGAAATATGTGCTCTGCCCTAGGCTAATGATACTTTTCCTAAAAATTCTAATTTAATTTTTTTTTTTTTTTTTTTTAACTAATTAAACTTCTGTTCTTAAAGCTTTCAAGTAAGGTTCAAAAGCTTAAAAGCTGTCGCAGGAACCCCTGCATTCTGATGAGGTTCTTTAACTCTCCCACCCAGGAACACATAAGAGTCCAACATAAATCACACGTTAAGTCACTCTGCTGCCAGATGGAACCCATTTGTTGAGTGCTTGGAAGACGAGGACCTCCATCTCATTTGAGCATTGCTTCTGATTAGTTACAGGTCGTTCAGTCACAAGATGTTTCTAACACCTACCACAGACCGATTATGGCAGCACATTCTGTGCGAGGAGGGGAGTGTCACCCCCTCGGAGTGGCAGGCGTTGCTGAAGGGGCTCTGATTAATATGCAATCAGCCTGATCTGATTTGTGCAGAGCAGAGCAGCCCCTGCTCCGCCAGGCTGGAGGTGGGGTGCACAATCTCCTGAGCTGTTCTTATTTCTGAGAGCGGCAGAAGCGCGCAAGGCTCCGGAAAGGGAGAACACAGACGGGCTCGGTTCCGTTTGATGCGCCGTCTTACGTCTCTTTTTACCGCATTTAAAAATTCCATTTCATTATGTTCATAAGAGCTGCATCCATCACGCTGCCGAGCCTAACAGCTGTGTTGCATATAGATATTGATACCCACAGGCAAAACCCTTTTATGGGCCATCTCATGGGATCAGAGAGAGAAGCTCCAAACATTTCAACTAAGCCGTAGCTGAGATGACAAATAAATATTTGAGACACACAGACATGTACTCAGGCTTTCCACTTTTGATTCCTAAATAAAGTCTGTAAAATATGTAGCTGTGCCTGGAATCAAATGCCTTGTGCCACACACACACTGAAAATTATTACCTGGGCTTTACAGCAATGCTATCATCCATTTAAGCAGACAACTTTCCCTAAGATTGTATCAGTGATAAAGAAGATTAGGTTTAATATTTATTACCCTTCCTGACCCACATCTCAAGCAACCACAACTGTTGATTTCTGCTGCACAAGGGATTATCCGTGTGGGATTTCTAACCAAGTTAAAGCAGAAGCTGTCTAAAATTGCCCAAAAATCTTTCTCTTGGGGGTTTTCAAGCCTAATTTTGCATTTATGAACACTGACTCTAAACATGGTGGCCTCACTTGTGAAGGTGCAAATTTTACTGTCAGAAAAATGGAAAATATACCCCAAAATATTGAGCTCCTCATTGCAGTTGACCTATTGCACTGCCTAATACAAAGCTGAACTGTAAAGGTATAAAATATTGCAAAAAGTCACTATTTCTTTCTATTTTAATCACAACATTAATATGAACATCTGGAAGGCATTTAAGAACAGAAAATGAACACTCACAGGGTCTAATTTAGAAAACTGTGTAAATATTATCATATTCAGCTTTACTTGCATATTTTACTTGTATTTTAACAGTGATTCCAGTAAATTTTATCCATTCAAATTTCCTAGCTGGTTTTGGCCTAGACATTCCATATTTCCGTGCTTCATCCTTCATGTCCCCCATGCACGATACTGGTGCAATAAGAATTATTTTTGCTCTCAGAGACATTGGAAGGGAGCCTCACACCTGGGAAACGCTGAATGGAGGGGGTCACAAACAGCAGAATAATTTGGCAACGGCCACCATTGCTGAGAGGCAGTTGTGCTTTCAGCCTGGCTGCTCCTTTTGTCCTTTGCTGTTAGTTTTAGTGGTTATTTCTTTCCTAATGGATTGCTGCAGCAGAGGACTAGAAATGAGTAATAAGAGTAATTTGCTGCTTCCATTGCAAGACAACACGAGTTATATTTTCGGCGTGGAACAGAGAGCACTGCAGGGAGAGCGGGGCCGTGAGCGAATCCCAGGGAAGGCTAAAGGGAAATGCCAAGGCTGCAAGGAGCTCACTCAGTCAAACAGAGACAGGCAGCAAAGTTCAGAGCCTGGTGAGGGTGAGGGCAGGGAAAACGTCACTCCAGGCTGTGCCATTCCAGGGCTGGGGCGCCAGGGAGGGCACGGCTGGA
Source organism: Cnemophilus loriae (assembly GCA_013397755.1). NCBI lineage: Eukaryota > Metazoa > Chordata > Aves > Passeriformes > Corvidae > Cnemophilus > Cnemophilus loriae. Next base: position 2,308,366 of record VZTF01001216.1, read on the forward strand.
GCAGAGGGGACAATGTCTGCACATCCAAAGCTTGCAAAACCAGGTGAGTCCCCAGAGAGGGCCTAAGCAATGGAGGCTATTGAGAAATATCCTGAATTCAGTGGTCTTGCAGAGCACTGGAAGCTGATGAGAGTGTTGCTGTCCTGCTCACGGTAACCAAAATGTCAGATTTCCTTTCTCGGTCAGACGCCAGCATTTTTAAGCTGGGTGGGTTCAGGTCTCGTGTCAGCTGCCACGTCCCCGTCAGCTCAGTCACCACTGGGGACAAACGGAGTGCGTGACCCCCTGGGTGACCCAGTGACACTGGGAATGCACAAACCCGCCAGGACAGCACGAGACAGGCACTGCTTGGAACACCGGCTGGGGACAGCAGGCACCAGTGGCGACACTGCGTGGCTTTTGGGGCAAAAATCAGCTGGATTGGGAATGTAGCCGAGATCTCCTTCCAGAAAATGTATCCAAACACAGCATCTTTTTTAGCATTATCATCCTCAACCATCCAGAGTTTATACCTTTGTGGGGTCCCTGTTTAGAGTTGTTTTTTGTTTTCCTCTTCCCCTCCCGTCCCTGTTCACGGCCAAAACCTGCAAATGTGTAATTTCTCACATTTCAGGTCAAGAACAGAAGCCCAGACTCATTTCTGGTGTTGCTCACTCTGCTCTCCTCATTGTTAACCTTGACCCACGGGTTTTTAAAACCTGTAGCAGAGAGAAGCTGTGCTTTTTGTTGAGCTCACACCTAGGAATGAGCTGCTTCACAACCCAAATTTCATAGTGTGGTTGTAATTAATGATGTCACAGTTATTCTAATTTTGCATAAAATTTTGCCTGTTGCAACTAAATGCCTCTAAAATATACAGCTGAAGACACAAATATTACTAATGAAAGGAATATGCACAACAGGAGCTCAATTAAAGTGATTTTACAACATTAATAAATTAAAATCAGCATCAATGAATAAGAAATAACGTTCCTAGGTAAAAGTCGAATGTTTAGATTCAGACACAGGGATCAGTTTAAAGCAAATTAACAGTGTCTAATGTGAGGAAATGTGTGCTTCTTACTAATGACTGCCTGCCTTTCACTTGAAATAATTTCATGCTGGGCCAGGACAGAGAATGATCATGCAAGGAAGAAGAGCAGCACCTTCTGAGCAGCATTTGTGGTTTTAGGTCATGCAAGTGGTTCCAAATACATTAATACTATTTCTAGACTGCTGCACTAGAGAGTAAAAAACTGGGATAATTTTATGTTCAGCATAAAATGTGTCTTCATTTCCATTCACTGTGAAACGTTTCCAATTTCATTCTTGTGTTAAGGATTTCACAAAACTGGATTAATTTAGCAAATTAATTTAGGTGGAAGATGGGCTGTAAGAGATGGTCTGTAAAGACCCTACGTGGGACAAACATAGAATTTGGAAATAATTTACTGAGCGGTTTAAATTGAGTGTCTGTTGGAGTAACACTGAAAGTCAGACCCTCGGATAAGCTGGTTCTGTACATTTCCTAAATGCCGGTAGGTAAAATAAGCACCAGGAAGCAAAACAAGCACCAGGAAACAAAACAAGCACCAGGAAACAAAACAAGTGCTATGATCATGCTGTTGAACGAGTAAAGTAGATTTTTGCTGTTCACAGGCTAGATTTTCATTTCATTACACTACTGTAAATCCAATTTAAATGGTGTTACAAGACTCCAAAGGCTTAAAAGTGCATGTGAAAACAAGAATTGTGTAAAGCATCCCCTAGGTGGAGCAGGTTGGCAAGGGCCATGCATGTGCACAGGCATCAGCTGTGCTGCCACACTCAGCTTTACAAAGACTCCATAGCCAAATTTGGGTGCAGGACACTCATTTTACAGTTCTCCAGCACACGACTGATCACACTCAGTGTTGGTCACTCAGAAAAGCCATCAGGACATTTCTGTGCTGAAAATGCCATACAGACCCTTCCTGGTCAACGTGTCTGCAATCTTTCACTAAAATAAGTGCCACACCAATACTTCTTTCTTTTTTTTAATATATTTTCTTAGGCCTGTAGAGCCAAACACAGCTACCAAGGGAGTGTGATGTGATCTCCCAAAGGCTCCTCTCTTACATCAAAGGTCCAAGATGAATGAAGGTTCATTAGACACAGGTATCTCTTTCAGTTATAACATTTCAAAGTTCTGAGGACAGAATATAATTTTCCATGTCTATAGTGCTTAGATCTACAGGGAAAAACAATAATCGTGGCTGTAAGGCAAGCAATTACATTTATTTGTCAATTATAAAATTAGATTTAGGAGTCACTAAGGAATATCAATTCTGAATGCTCCATAAAGCTCTGCTAATAACTATGGATACCCAGGATTTTGACCTTTCTATTATTTAGATTTATATTTCCTTCCATTTATATGGCTTGATAAAAATTAATGATGCTTCACCCTTTAACTGAATTTCCCGTGCTCAGAATGACTTCTAAAAATGATTTTGTCTGTGTTTTGTTTGTTGTGCAGACCAAAGCTGACAAGAAATCACATGGCCCACTTAAAAAGGGGCCACACAGGAAAGTTTTTGGAAGGTGAAGAAGTATCTGGGACAGACAAAGAACTCCCTCTTTTCCTGCAGCTGAATAAAATCCCTTCAATAAGCACACCCATCTAACATTTTCTAAGAAGGAGAAGGTTTATATGAAAAACCTCATGAGAATTTACAAGCTTGTAAAGCATCTCTCTTCAACTCGCCTCTTTTTTCAATCTTTATAAAAATACTCTAAATACAGCACACAGCCTCAGATGGCAAAAGGAAGGGATTAAAAAGAGTAGCTGAGTATTTTAATGAAATGGGAACTGTTTCCCCCCTTTTGAGTCCAGGGAATGAGCATTTCTGACACCCTAATTAACAGAGTGCAATTAGAAAAGCAGCAGTTTCCACAGGGTGCAATACTTAGTTCTGTCTTATTTTAATTATTTTGTACAAATGGGGCAAAGTTTTACTCATGACAAGGATTTTGTGTTTTTCACCTAGGTCAGGGGTGTAAAAACAAGCTTATCCACCACCTTTAGAAATGCTCAAAACTTGAACTTTGGCAAAACTTCCAACATTATTGGCTTCAGGGTTACTTGTCTTGAAAAATGTTTTACCTTAATCCACTCGGAGGTGTTTTGCATATTAATTAATCCAAGAGATTTAGTAAATTCGAAGGAATGCTCTTATGTAACTGCTGCGTGAGCACACCTGATTTCCAGTATTTCCAACACTCAAAACCACATTTACAACAATCAAAACAGTTCCTTTTGTAAATAACATGACATTTTGAACCTGAGCAGCAACGATGATGAGCAGAACACACGTAGAGCATAAATAAACATAATACAGCTGTATAATTATATAAAATAAGATATCAAATAATAGGGATCGCTACTATTGTGCATACAGCGTTTTAATTTAAGGTCACTCAACCACAATGACTCAATTCTGGGAAAAATATTAACCCCGAGCCCAGGAAAAAAAAAAAAAAAAACCCTTTTTGACAGCCAAATTGCGTCTCAAGCTAAGATTCAGAGTCTGAGACTGCAGCCCAAAATAAGAATTTCCCTGTGCAGAACAGGCCCTTTGTGTGTGTTCCAAAGGAAATGGCATTACTGTCTCCCATCTAAGAACATCTTCAGCCACTCAAACCGCTCTTCAGCATGACTGAGGACACAGAATTGCTTATTAACGTGTGAGGGACTCACAGGCAGCTCTGGAGAGGTGGGGTCCCAGAGCCAGAGCGTTCTTATCTGTGTGTTTAACACTGAAGCACAATGTAGTCCTGGCCTTCGTACGTGTTGTTTACAAAGAAATTGCAAATTAAGAAATACTAACAGAAAAAGTTCTCTTCTGCCAGGACCTTGATTCATTTACTTCAATATTTTCTCCTTAACAAACTTCCACTTTCTTGACAGAGTAAAGATTTAAAAGCCTTTAGCTGGTGGTAAAATAAACACATTTTATTCATGAAATCTGTCTTTAAGGCTGTGATCTGTGTCCTGTATTTTTTATTTTTTTCCAAGTAAACATTTTTCAGATCTTTTCTATTTCCTTATCTGCTAATGCAGGTAAAAGGAACAGGTTGAGTGAACTCCAGGCTGGGGAGTGGGGCAGCTCCAGATGAAACACATATTTGAACTTGTGAGAACCTCTCATTCTGCATATCAACAGCTGATTAGCTGGAAATAGATCTCCCTGTGATTAAAGGGGATGTAATAAAGGATATTGCTGTCGTCCCCCTTCTAGAGGCTCATTTGAAATCCTTCATATCCTTTGTATTTGTAACGCACGTCTTCGAGGAACATTTTCATATAAATTATCGTTTAAAAGTATTACTTCCCCTCCGCTGGTACGTGGAATATTGATGTGATCGTTCCATTGCCATTTCCTTTCCACGAGGCAGCTGAGATTAAGCCAACGCAATCGAATCTGACATTCCGGTTGTCTGAAATGAGATTCCTGCCTCTTCCTTCCACCAAGCGAGTGGAAAACAGCCTCATTTCAGAGGTGTCGAGCAGCCTCACCTCTTGGCAAAGTCAGTGCTTTTGAATCCCCGACCCCGTTTATTTAAGTGATTAAAAATGGACAAAAACATCCAATTTTATCCATCTGGGTTGGAAATTTCGCCTCCAGTCTCTGATTCTCTGCATTCTGTTGCCCTGTGGTCTCACTCAGGTCAGGTAAATATTCACTATATCCTTCAGCTTTCACTTTGATTGGGTAAACTTCATCTCTGCTGGGGAAAAAAACACTACCAAGGGCTTCACGTGGGCCAGGGATTTGTGGAGCTGCTGGAGAAATGTGCTTTTGGCTTCCTGGCAGGCTTGGACACATCTCCAGGGGTGATCAAACTACCCATGCTTACAGCAACAAAAACCAAAGGAATATTCAATGCAAATAAATAAATTCAGTGCATTTAACATTTAAAAAAAAAAAAATCAGTAAAAACATCAGGGATTTCCCACCAGGCTAATCTTCTCTCAAACCTTAAACTGAGAATGTCAAAGCAAATCTTTGCAGGGTGCCTTGGAAGCAGAACCCCTGTGAGGAGAAAGAAATCACCCTCAACATGCAGCAGTATTCTCCCCAGCACTGGGTGGGGTCAGCATGAAGCAAAGCTTGTGCCAGAAGGTTTCTGTCTCCACTGAAGCTCTCATGGTGCACCACAGGCTTTTAGAAGCTTGAAATATTATTTATCTGCTGGGGTTTTTTTATGTGACTCTGGTAAATCCTGATTCCAGGCACTGGCTTTACCAGATTTTTTACTTTTCAGTAGTATCAAAATCACTTTTTTCACCATACTGGGAGCTGCTTCGATGGTCCCAAAAGGAGGTAGAGAAAGAAGTCCTTAACACTTAAGTCCTTAATTATGAGAAGCCTCATAATTATTTACATTAAAATTTATGCTTATACTTCAGAAAACGTTGCACCTTGATGGAGTTCAGAGGCTGGAACTGAACCCAAAGTATTTGTTAAGTGTCCATTTCGAGCGAGCAGATGCGAGCAAGCGTTGTGAGTCTATGAACAAATCTGGAAACACAATTTTTGAGCTAACTGCCTGGAGCAATTTGTGAAGCAATTTTCCACAGTAGAGAAGAAGCTCAGATGACTCATAAACTCTAAAACAATGTGGCTAAAACCACATTTCAAACCCTTTCTTGTTTCTATTCTTCTGCCGTGCTATATGCGTAGATTTGCATTTTTTCTGAAACGCTCAATTTATATCTTTTAAAAGACTTCCAGAGACTGATGCTATCTAGAGAGATACAGGGAAGTTTGTGCTCACTTTAAATAGCACCTTATTAGATGAACATCTGGATATTCAGAAATGAACTGTTCCTCACAAAAGTCATCAGGGCTCTTCAGAAACATCAGGGATGCTTTTCACCTCCTTCCTTTTCCATTACAGCCACAGACACACCTCACACCTCTCAGGAGGCTGCTCCCTGCTCGTCCATTTTTGCTGTAAGGACTCACTTTAATGGGTGCTTTAAAATCATGAAAGGTCTGGCGTGGAAGGGACCTTAAGGATCATCTCATTCCATCCCATCCCATGCCAGGGCAGGGACACCTTCCACGAGATCAGGTTGCTCCAAACCCTGCCCAACCCAGCTTTGAAAAGCCTCTAAATGTAGGAAATGAAAGATTTTGAACCCCCAATTTTTATTTTTTTTTTTGTTTTGCCTGGGACACTGTTCTTAAATGGTTTCTGGATTTGTTTTTTTTTGGTGTTTTTATTTTTCAAGCACATACATTGAAGTTGTTGGCTCTTTCTGTTCTCCTCCGAAATATACCTATGAGAATTGTTTTAGACTGGAACTTCATAGTTTAATCTTTGCTAGAAAAGGTTCCTGGAGATTTTCCTTCACCCAGTTCCTTTTGTTATCCATAAATACAATTCACACAAGTGAATTAGCCAAAATTCTAAATTAACAGATTATTTTTTTGTGTGTGTGTGCTTCACGGTCTTCTAAAAATTTCCCTATCCCTGTTCTTCTTCTTTGACTGTTTTTCTCAGTTTTGCTCCAATGTATTCCAGAGTGAAAAGCTGAGGTATGCTTTATTATTTCAGTAATACATTTGTAACTCCTCAGTGTTTCTTTATTTTTCTTCGTTCTTTAACCTTTCTGATGTTGAAAACTTTTTAAAAATATATGCTTGACTGAAATATTCATCAAGAAGGTGAGAGCCACTGGAAAGGTATTATTTGTCAGACAAGGACTTTAGAAGAAAAAGGAAAACAGAACCAGATGAGAAAACAGCTTTAAGACAAATAGTTCCAAACCAATCTCTTTTTTTGTTGTCGTTGTCATCATCCATCCAGTTATTACCCCAAGACATAAATTCCTGACATTCTGGCTACCCAGTGCTCTGCTGTCAGACACACAAGGATTAGCAGAGGAGTAAATCAGCGTTCCAGCGGCACAGCAGTCTCTGCTTCTCCCAAGGAGACAATTATCCACAGGAAAGGTTGATCCAGAGACGGATTACCCAGGAAAAGGCGGATGTGGGGCAAGGCCGTCTGAGGTTTCCCCTGCTGCAGGAAAGGACTGAACAAAGAGATAAATCTTAGCGGTGCTTTCCGTGGTCAGCCCCTACCGAAATCGGAATGCAACACGGATCTTGGAAAAGCAGAAAGAGATGGTTCTGCATTAGCCTGGCACCCTGATGAGAGTATCCAACAATAAAAGAGGGAACAGGAACAGCAGCTGGATGTGCCCTCCCTAATGCCCATTTTATTTAAGACCCAGTGGATGCCAACAGCAGCAGGAGAAGCATCCATGAAGTTTTTACAAGGACACTGAAACCAAAGCTGTGGGTTCTGTTATTGGTTGAGCCTCTTTGCAGATGAAGCCTTGTCTTTAATCTGCTGAGGGTGCTGTTATTCTTTTCTGCTCTGACAGAGATTGTCATTAGATAACAAAATCCATGCACCACAGAAATAAATTCTAAATTTTCCTGGAGTTTTCTGATGTACACCAAACTCAAGCCGAAATGCAGAAGTTTCCAGAATTATTTCCAGTGGAATTCAAGCGACTGAGATTTTGAATACACATAATTGTACCTCCCCAGATGTTTGCACAATAGCTGAAATCCACACAGCAGTATTGCAGAGAGAGGAAATGACCATGCAAAACCAAATTTGTCCTGGGCTCTTTTTAGTTCCGACTCTCTCCGTGCTGCTTTTTTTTGCAGTAGCTGATGAATGCAGTCACCCCTCGCATCTGCAAGGAGAGGGGAAACTTTTCCTACCATGGAAAGTTCTTAAGCACAGTCTGGCCTGTCACAGACCAGCGGCACTTTTGGTGGACCGTGGAGCACACCCGAGAGCCAAACACCCCTTTTCTCCTGCGGTGTACAAGTGCACATCTTGCCCAAAAACCTAAATTAGGTACTCTGAGTGCCTTCACCAATTCTGGAGCAATTCTTATTTGCTACTCATTCCCTTCTCTACTCATTACTTTCTCCCAGCATTCTAACAAGAGCAGCTACTTGTTTCTTAGATTTAACTTTCCATTTGCAGCAGATTCCTTTTTGCCTACAAGTCCTGAATCAGATCATCTTTGAGTGTTTACTTGCAGGCCCATGTACAAACAGAAAATATATTTATATGCAAAGTGCTATAACACTTTTCCAGTGTTCTCCAATATTTATAACCGAGTGGAAAATATGTTTAGAATGATATCAAATATTCCAGTATGTTTTCTGCAGTGCATTGTATGATTTGTTTTAAAGATACTGTCTAGCATTTCCTGAGATGGGCTGCACAGAAAATAGGAAAGTGCTCAGGAAGTTACCTTTCTCACTCCTGTTTATTGAAACTTACAGTGTTCTGTTTGATCCATTACACTTATCAGTAATAGTCTGAATTATACTACATAATTTATTTTCCCTGGATAGGATTGAAAAAGACAGGTTTTGCTCAAACTAAAGCGCACAGCATCTTCTGCTTATCCATTTCCTCAAAATGTCATCTAAATTCTTCATTTATATTCCAAAATCTGTGTCAGTTTTCGGTCTTCCATCCTCATAAAACAAAAATTGCATACTGCTTTCTATCATTTCTGGGATGAAAAAAGAAAACCTAATCTTGCTTTATCTATTGGAAATGAACATCCTCAGTTTAATTTAAACCCATCTCTTCAAGTAGGAGTAACTTCCCAAGTCACTGAGATCAAATCAAACTCCCCTTTGCCTCCCAAAGATAATATTGACATGTCAGATCATGCAATCAAATCCTGTTTGCCTCATGTGCAGGCACATAAGATAAATATGAAATATGAACTTCAGGGGACAAACAACAAGCTGATCCACTGATGCTCCTGGAAAGCACCTAACAAGGCAGGAGTTTCTGTTAAAACTTGTGGAACTCAGGTATTCAGGATTCTGCTCCTCCCACCCGAAAGGAGACAAGGCCTGCTTAAAACTGGAAAGAAATTCTGCTCATTTACACAGTGTAAATCATGATTTTTTAGATGTTGCTTCCCTCTTCAAACCAAGCTGTGAGACTCCACTGGCAGCTGCTTTAGTAAAAGCTTGGTTTAATTCCATCTACACCTTTCCATGTGATGGGATTGACTTTTTATGCTGAGATATGACATTCCCAACACAACCACATGAAATTCCGTGTCCCATTTTCCAATTAAAGGCAAGCCATTTGTAAAACATCTTTCAAAGGACTCTCAATCTGAAAAAAATCCCAGAGAACCAACCAAGAACCATATATATGTATACAGATTTACATATATGTAAATCTATGCATTCACAATGCTTCAAGGATCCCTTTCAGACAATAAATTTCAGATCCTCCCTACATCCAGTGCACCCATTTTGAAGAATTTTTGCAGAATTCCCCTTACCTGAAGACGCTTCTGAAAAACTCAGACAGCCCTTAACAAATTAGGCAAGATGGCAAATCCCCTGAAGTCTTGAGGATTTTACAAATGGAATTTTCTCCTGTGTGAGAAACAAATTCCTTCCCGTGTTGGCTGGGGAAGAAGGGCCGTGTTGGTGCTGATGACAGTGCTGAGGGCGTTTTTGACAGGGTGCAAGTGCCTCGAGCTGTGTCACCGTGCACTCGGGAGGAGCTCGATGCACTCTGCAGAGCCAGAGCTGGGCACAGAGAAGGCAGAGGGCAGCACAGTCTGAGATCACAGCTGCAGCCCAGCGAGGGCAGGGTGCTGTGCCAGCCTTGTCTGCTGCTGGATGGAACGGAGTTCAGTTTGGTTGGTTGGTTTTTTGGGGTTTTTATTGGGTTTTTTTGGTGGCAGGGGTAGGGGGTGCATTGGAAATTTTGACGTAGCATTGTTTAACGCAAACTTTATATTAGGTTAATAAATAAGGTGCCAGGTGTTACGTATGCTTGAAAAAAGGAAAAAAAATATATTGACTGAACTCTGTACATAAGCGCCAGGAAGCTGGGAGCTAGGGAAGGGGATTATCCAGAGCAGATGGGGTAGGGAAGGGCTCCCCACTGCTGACAAGAAAAGGCTCCACATCCTCTGCTCAGCCCCATGGCTCCACCCCAGCGCAGGCACAGCCAGAGCCAAACTCACAACAGCTTCTAAAACTTTCTAATCAAACTTAGACATTTTTACTCTTCATAGAAAAAAAAAGAACAGACACAAGAAACCCAATCTATTTTAAAGTGCTGGACTTCCCTAAGTGAACCCCACCGATTTCTCCTCGGAAGCTCTCAGAACCATCTCTTCACTCCTCACACTGCTAAAAGCGATGCTTTTACCTGTTGCTGTCCCAGAGTGCTACCCTGGAGTCTGACGGGTGGCAGTCTGCAGAACCTGGTGATTATTTCTCTTTTAAGGCAGGAACATGATGCCTTAATGTTATAATTAGGCCGTGGTGAGAAGTCAAGAGTCCAGCAAAAAGCCCTGCTATCTCCAATTCCCCTCGGCAGCTGCCGTGGACCTGCTGCAACTTCCGAGGCGAAAATCAATGGCAACAACCTTCCAGTTACCTCAGGAAAGCCTAAATCAGACCATTAGCACCAGCAGCACAGATTTTACTGCCTTTCCCTCGTTTTCTCAAGCATTTAATCACATTAGTGGAGGCCTCTGAGCTTCCAGGTATTAGAAGTGCAATTTTGACAAATTCTCCCGAAAAGCTCTCCCTCATTTCAGCACTTTCCATCTCTGTGATGGTTCACTGGAAAGGCAGAAATCCCCTGGGAAAACTGATCTCCCTTCAGTTTGTCTCTTCCATGACTTATGCATTTTACCAGGGGTACATTAAAGTACACAGAGACAATTCAGACATTTCTAAGACAACAGAAATTAGAGTAAGGGAAGATAATGCAGCCAACAGGATTTCTGTCACTTCTCCTGCCTGACACAGCCCCGCACGACAACATGACTCAGAGCATCACTTTTCCTGAAGTCACCATTTCTGCCAAAGATTTCAGTGCAGGCAGCAAGGTGCCAACCCTGAGGTAAATGTCAGAGTAGCAACAGCTTCATTCCTGGAATTTTTCTAATTAAACCACATGTTCTTTCTTATAATTCTGGAAATCCTTTCCCTCTCTAGCGCGCAGCTTCACCTGAGTTGCTGCCTGGACAGCCATTTCAAGCTGCATTCCTGAGCTGTCTGGAGCTCCACTGTCAGGTGTCAAAAAGGATTATGGCAAGCCAGAAATTATCCAGAAGAGAGAGGTTGGGCCAAACCCCTGTGTTTGATCCCTCACAGGCTGGGTCACTGTTCCAGCACAGAGAGCCACCACCTGTGGTGGCCATGGCACGGCTACTGTTGTCCTCTGTGATTTTTAGATTAAGATATGAACAGAAGAAGTTGCCATTACAAGAGGTCTGAAAACTGAAAATTAATGTATATTGGAATTTAATCAGGATCTTTTAGTTCGTCAGAGGGATGTGGAATGAGTGTGAATGAACTCACGGGGCTACAGAGACTTGTGGCTCCCATAGAAATGTGACTCCACAACTTTCCTTCAACATTTATAATGAAAATTCAGCTACAAAAAAAAATGTGTGATAAACCTAAATTGAACTGAAGCAGCATATCTAATTTTTACAGTCTAGTTACTGCTACTATCAAATATTCATTTCTCCCAACAAGCAGGTAACTATGGCAACAAACACACCATAGCTATACGAAAAGGTGCCCAGAAACAAACAAAAAAAAAAGTGAAAATCTTTACATTTATCTCAGGTTTTTTTACCTTCTTTAGAATTACCAGCACAGCTATCAACTATTTAAAATATCTGCAAAGATTAATTTAGTAAAATATTATGAAGACACTCAACAACACAATGGGAAGGATCCCATTCCTCTCTGGAAACTGCAATCAAAAGTAATTTCCAATTAAAATACTTTCTGACACGAAGAAGAAAATTAATTTAAATTTTAGCTCTAGGACGAAAGGAGAACGAGCAAAGTCATGTTTCATTTTCTTCAGCCTGTCACTTCAATTCTCTTTTGAGGAGGACTTATTTTCAGATGATATAATTACAATCCTGAAATGGCAGTTTTAAATATACAAGACAGATGTTTATTAAGTTGAAATACATTTGGAATCAAATTTACTATTTCTCTTTGCTGTGGAAGCAAAGGCCAGATTCTGGGCCTTTTTTCTGTTGCAGTTCCTTAAAGCTGGAATATTTCCATGGTTGTTAATGGAGTTATTTCCCATTTCAAAGGCTGGAAGTCTCCTTGCTAAGGCACTACCACATCTCACCTCCAGTGTGAGTGTTGCCCGGCCTAAATCTATTTTTAATGTTTATACAGGGCAACAACCCAATATGAATACTATAGAGAAAAATTAAGTGGCAAAAATATTCAATGCTTATGCTGAAACCATCTCATCTAGGTCAGGTTGTGGTCCAGGATTCTTAAAATCATTAAATGAGCAGTGTCAGGCAAAATATTCTGAAGAGAGCAGATGTTTTTTGCCAAGGAAAAGTTGCCGTTCGTAAATACAGCTCCCTGTACCATCAGCCTACAAGGGAGAATTCAAATTTCAGTATTTCAGATGCAGGTATCTGTCTGGGGGTGGTGGGATAATATGGCACAAACTTAAAGTGTTTACAAATCACTTTTCTGAGTGAGCAATATCTTCCCTTAAAAGCGATTTATCTCCGGTCTCCAAGGAGTCAGCTCGTACTTGTTCTGCGGGGAGACTGATGCTTTCTGGATTTCCTCTCAAGGAAATAAAGATTGCTTTAGAGAAAAAAAAAA